>JBAIZL010000009.1:56770507-56840507 GCA_036971475.1 Prosapia bicincta | reverse complement strand
TGGTATAAGTTTTATAAGGATGGAATCATGAATACTCAATATTAAATAAAATTATATTTAATATAAAGATCAACAAATATAACTTTTATTGTTAGAACTGACAGACTTATTACGCGTATCTACATTCCTTAATATATTTATTACATACCGTTCACATTAAAAGCTGTACGTCTCCTGCATAGTTTAAAGTTAAAGTACCATTTCTCAATATGCATCGTAAGTTCGGATCTCATTAGAAACTTGGTTTAGGTCTGAATCAGATACCACCTAATCGATTATGTCAAATTAATTTTATTTTGTGCAGAGTAAAATTTTGTAAACATAGTTACAAATTAATTTGATTGTACTAAGTAGGCGAAATTTAAAAAAAATATTGTGAAAACTATTCAAAACGTTATATGAATTATTTAATGGTTGTAAAATTATTTTTCACCTTGATTACAAGAAACCTTGTGTTCAACATATTATTAAAATAGTAAAATAAATGATTACCACTATAAATGTATTTTTGTGTCAGAAGTGAATTTTATTATTTTTTAAATATTCATTTTGGTAAACCTAGATATTTGTGACACATGAGCTACTGTACAATATTATAGGCAACAAGATAGATATTGCAAACTATTGAGCTACTTATTAAAAAAAAATTAATCCACTGATATTCATCCAGGTTATACTTTTAGATTGTGAACTTAATATCTTTAGGTAAGGATACAATAAACCAATAACATTTCTTTTAGTTTAGGTCTTCTGATTAAACCACCTTAGAATTTAACTAACTAGAGAATTTCGATAAGCGAGCTGTTCAAGTCTCATGACTAAAACATTTTGAATATATTTCATTATCATCAGTTTGATCCTCAAATTCGATATAAAATGTTGCGGATGTGTCAGGGAATCACGACTAACTAATCTACTTTGATAACCAAAATTCTATTCCGATATAAGAAACGATTTAAAATACCAACAGATTATACAGTTATATACAATGAACCCTTATTATTCGTGGGGGATAAGTTCCCTGAACTTACCTTAACTAGTGACACCGCGAATACTGAAGCCTACTGTATATGGAAAGGAGAGGGTTACGTCCCACATCAAGCAGACTGTACTTCCGTCAAATATTAGTTCGCACTTTTCGCACAAAGATTGTCTACAGCTTCACTGTTAATATCTTTAGATCTTTCACCGTAATTCCATGTGCTACTGAGACTGTATCGGTCCGCAGCACTACAGCACAGCAGAACAGTCAAATGATCCTTTGCGAACTTAACCCCGAGCAGATTTCTCCTTAGATAAAAAAAGTTCGAGAAGGCATTCTTTTCCAAAACAGTACGGTATCAACCACGTTAAAAAACCTGATCGACTGTATAGCCTTTATCCGAAATATGATACTTAAAATGCTGTGGAAACGAATTGGCGCTACGTTTTCCACTGATTATGATTCACCAACAATTTATACGTTGTGAAGAGAAAACCTCTTTTGACCTTGTCAAACCAGCCTTTAATTGCTGAAAATGATCGAATGTAATAGTTGTTCCCCACACTTTTGAACAGAATGTACATAAAAACGCTACAATTTTCGAAAATAAAAACTGAACTCAGTGGCACCCATTTTTATGTTGGTTCTTCTATCCACACACTCAAAACTTGTTAATGACGTTTATATCGTAACACACAGAGGTAACTTTCGCCGATTAAGACAATCACACAAACACACACACACACACACACACACACACACACACACACACACACACACACACACACACACACACACTTTAGGACACACACACACATACACCCACATAAACTCACACACTCATACGCACGCTCACACTTACACACACACTCACGCAAGCTCACACTTACACACACACACACACTCACGCACGCTCACACATACACACACACACTTTAAGACACACACACATACACACACACACTCATACGCACGCTCACACTTACACACACACACACACACTCACGCACGCTCACACACACACACACACACGACTAGCTAGAATAGAACGACTCATTTGTGTAGTAATGGCATTTTACTCATATGCAGTTGCATGAAAGTAAATTGAGGTTGGGTTTTATAATTTAAACAATTAATTTTTATTTGGATATATAATTTTATATTTGGAAAATAAAATAAAAATAACTAATGAAGTTGTAAAAAGTGGGATTAAAAATTAAACTATTTGATGCATACTTGTAAAAAACTAAAGAGCAATTTTAAAACACGCAGTTATTAAAAAAAATATAAATAAAATGATTAAAGTATACAAAAGAAGTTTCTGTAATCAGTGAAAATTTAGTTTTGAATAACTAAAAATTAATTTTCTACTTTTATGTTGGAATTATTCGGCCTGCTTTACAATGTGTCTTGACTATGTTGCCTTATCATGGTGTTTGCGGTTTTCTAATTTGCAAGCATCTCTTGCTGCTTTAACTAATCTATCTTGAGTCATTCTGCTTCTATACTTGCTCCTTTCTTATCTTCATTTCGTTACTTTGACAGAGTGATCTCCAGGTATTTTAATTACATTACTTCTATTACCTTATCACGACCCCAAGTTTGACTCTCAAGTAGTGCATTACCCCATCCATACTCTTTGGCTTCCCCGGCGAGATGGTCGTGCTATAATTCTTGGCGAATCTGTTGAACTGATGGATCATCCGAGGTAGGTAACCTTGACTTTAGGCAAATAATATGGTGTACGATATTAACTCTAACTTGTGAAATTAGATTTCCCAATAAAGTTTAGTAGAAGAGTTGCTATAAATTGACTTAGTTGGTCATTTGGATTTTTATTGTATCAGATGAAAAACTACTTTAAAGGGTCAATAATCGAAATAAATACATTTAAAACAATTTATATGGCTTCAACAAACTAAAGATCTGAACACATATTTATAGTAGTCACTAAAGAATTATAGGACGTTAGATTTTACAAGAAACGTAATTACTAATTGTTATTGGGAGCACAGCAAGAGATATTTCTTTGTCTCCCTAAGGATAAAACTGTATATATAAAGAACTAAATTATAAACATCCGATGAGAAATTTGTATATTTATGATGACATTTGAAAGGGACTCTATCACTGACCTCTATCATGATTCAATAGATTTATGAGTTGACATGAATAATGATTTGGAATAAACCGAATCAAACATACAAATAGAGTGAATAAGTAACGAGGAAGAATATATTCCGTTAAAAAGGACAATATTAAAAGTTCTACGTGGGATGATTTTATGAAAAATTTATATTTTCTTTCCAAAATATTCTTCTATTAATTTTACAAAAAGAATTGTATTTTCTATTATGTAAATTGGCCATAGGGAGAAAGTTTCTTCTTTGGAAGGGTGTAAGTTGGTAAACAGATGTTTGGAATTATGCAGATCCCCGTCGCAGATTCCATTCATGAGGAGACAAAAGCGGAGAACTTGGGTTTGAAGTTTAACTTTACTAAGAGTAAAGGTTTGTTTGGATCTTGGATTTAGGAATAGTGCTTGTCTCGCCTTACCTTTCACGACATAATGTAAAACCAAATGCACTTTCTGACGAACAACTGAGATGTAATTATAAGAAAGCGTAACTTTGTTAACAAATAGCAAGATATGACTGGGAATAATGGAACAGATGTACTTAACCCCGTCTTGTAGCTAATATCTACCACGGTGGACATTACTTATACCGTAGTAATATTAGTATATATAATATGCTTATAATGAGTAATATTTTATGGTAATAAAATGCAGATATGTTTTGGTAATAGTTTAAAGATAATAATTAATTGGAATAATTAAGAGTTACTTTTGTGGCTACTGCTTGATGTATTGTGTTTTGATATGCATATTTTTAAATCAAAATACTGATGTTTTTTTTATTTTAGTAACTTGTGGCTACAATTTCTAGTATAATTACTTGTAGTACTCTCTCTTTCTCTCTCTCTCTAAATATATATACACAGGTATATATATTTATATATACAGTATATATATATATATATATATATATATATATATATATATATATATATATATATATATATATATATATAGAATTCATCCGTTCATTCTGCAGTGCATTAAATCGCCGTTTCGACGTTTTGCAAGAATCTCATCTAGCATTGACTCGCTTTTCAACTGTTGTTGGGTTCACTTCGTCATTTCTAGCGAAACGTCGGAACTGCGATTTCATGCTCTGCAGAATGAACGGATGTACTCAACATAATAACTATTCATCAAATTTTCCTTCCGTGAAGGAATACGTATCAATATACCTATTACGTACTTTATATACCTACAATATATAAAGTTCATAATTTCTTCACTTTGTTTTATCAGTATTTTAACCAGATTTTCTTAAATTATTAAAGTTTGTTGTCATTTTAAAATGTTGTGGTGGTTATTGTTTAAAAAAAGATAAAAATATTGCAAAATTTTAAACTTAATAATGACTTTGAAATCAAGTCATTTTTATTTATTTAAGTTTTTGTAATCATGAGAATGGTTATATTAAACTACCAGACCAGTCTCACAACGTTACCATAACTGTGGGATTTAGCTCGAGATTTTTCCATTCCCTCAACTATTTCACTCTCTATATAAGTTTTCTATTACTTCACATGCTTATATTTTGTTCAAAGATTCAATCGTTATTGAAATACGAGTTTTTTCATCCACTCAAGTTCAAATATAATTTCTTAAACTTGCAGAAAGGGACAACTGATGTTAATATAGTTTTTTCAAACACTATTTCAAGTATTAAATTTAATGAGTTATTTTAGTTTTATATTGAAGGAAAACTTTCACAAAAGGCCAAAGCATGAAATACAGTTATTTCGTTCCATTTGGCTTAAAGTAAGTGATAACGTATAATTTATTAAAGCAGCTGATTTTATGGTATAGGTTATGTGGTAGAACAGTTGTTTTATAGCATAGGCTATATTACTTTATTTATTTTATTTTTTAATAATTTGTCAAACTAACTGAAATAAAGTTTTCTTTCTTGACCTAACTAAGAATTGACTTCAAAACATTTTTTTTATATTACTTGATTGTTTTTACTTTTATCATACCTAGAAAATGTTGAACAAATCAAGGATGTTAGTAAATATGTCATACTAATGTATCATATAGAATTTGATTCGAATTTAAAAAAATGGAGTTGAGATTTCATTTATGAGTCTTTTGAGGCGAGAGAAATAAGTTACGTTGCTTCATCCAAAGCCCGAGCTCTTCAACCAATCGTCAAACCTCCAAGGAGAGGTCTATAATGCTATCAGTTGGATTCGTTACCATCCAGAATGCAGAATGGACAAGTTTCATCGGCAGCGAGGCCAATTCGGTAGATATTGGTTTGAAGGCTGCATAAATGCTAAGCAAAAGCGAACTAAAGCTCCACCCTTTTCCAGATATTCTATGATTGGTCTTACGTTTTGCCTATCTTCAATTTTACACTTTTCTTGATTATTTGGACGGTTTTAGAATTTCAAACTAGTGCTACATTATCTTATATGAAAATGCAATAGATACAAAACGACGACATAACGATCTTGTAGCCCACATTTCAATATTTATCCTATTTATATATTAGTTTTATAGCTTTGATAATACCATTTTACTACCCAAGATTTGCTATATATATATATATATATATATATATATATATATATATATATATATATATTCTAAATAGAACTTTAATTCTGAACAACAATGTATTTCCAGCAAAAACGTCATACTTTCGCAGTGTCGGCGTACTAGGGGGACAATCAGATAAATTGGAGACTGTAACACGTGGTTGTGTAAATGAAACAGGTGCCTAAAGATGTAATTAATAACTGAAAACCCAATCTGTTCTGTACGTCTGTTTTATTAGGATGACGTATTACTGGTAGCAGTTTCAACCCCCCCCCCCTACCCAAACAGTTTCTATGATTAGCCACTGTATTGCTTTACATTATATGGAGTAATTAATTATCATTCCCTCAATATAAACCGTCGCCCGTTACTCAAGAATGATTGGGTAAGTGTAAATAAGTCAACGTAAAACCATCTCCAACCGCAGACTTTTCAAAATACTATATACCTTCCTAATTATAGGAGAAATCGAACATGCATTGCATTTTATAATTTTCATATTCATCTTAGACATATTGTTATTCATTTAAAAATGCCATTAAAGATAGTTTTATAGCTTTCTCAAGGAAGATTTATTCGTACCGTTTTCTTAATGTCGAACAACAAGTAATTTAATCAAAAAATGTAAAGTAAATTCTTATATAAGTCAACAAAAATTATTTTAGTCACCGTTTATTAAATAACCACAATTATTAAAAACTAAGTAACATAACCTATACGTTAGAACAGCTGTTCTATCACATAACCTATAACATGAAACCAGCTGATTTATAAAATCATATGTTATCATAGATGTTATCACTTATTTAAAGCCAAATGGGAAGAAATAACTATATTGCATAGCTTGCCCCATCTGTATAAACGTTCTCACTCATATAAAAAAACAATAATCCAATTATTTTAATAATTAATTATTAATAAACAAACTGTAATTATATCATGTAATCCACAGAAAATTTAAAAATTGTATTTGTATTTGAGTAAATGAATAAAAAGTATTTCTCGAAAATATGAACAAGATCCATATAGTTAGATAGTAAACCTTTAGAAAAATTGTCCCATATAAAAAATGTTTATAGAAAATTGAAAAAAGGTGTAAATAATAATAAATTACTTTAGAATATAAAATTTAATTAAAAATTAAAAACAAATTCCGCTAAAAATATGTATTTTATGACGCAAAATTCCTAATATACAAATTACGTAAAGACAAACCTTCTAATATGTTAAACGAAAACCCAGCTGTTGAACTCTATAACATCAAGAAACTCCATTATGTCTACAAAGACCAGCTTTATAGACGGAATATTAAAGGGAAAACACCTAAGTAAAACAAAACTGGACGGTATTGGTTTTGTAACGTTATTGTTACATTGCAAGATTGTTGGAATGGAATATAAACCTACCCTATAACAGAATAGAGATGTGTGGAGGGAAAACATTCAATGGTAATGAAGGCCTACTTAAAATATTGAGTGGATTATTAAAAGTTAATGTATTACGAATTGATAATCTGAAGATGATATATATATATATATATATATATATATATATATATATATATATATATATATATATATATATATGTATATATATATATATATATATATATATATATATATAAAGAGATAATCTATAGGTGTGTACTATATACAATCTTATACGTTTACGTCATAAATATTACCCAGGTTATATTAATAAATTCATGTTGCGCATTACAACGCATATCCATAAATCAGGATAACTTTTAGATTGTGACGGGTTTAGTACTACGGCGGTAGCTAATTAAACCGTCGTTGAGTAGAGTAGGAAAAAACAACCCTTTAGACTGGTTAATTAGCAAGGGTTGGAGCCATTAGAAAGGGATGAAACCTGGTAATGTGCTTTCACACTTAATTTATTTAAATTTCCAGACGCACTAAACCCTTGTGTAACTACAATGTAAATTTAGTTTAAATTTGATATTCTTATTTGCAGGATATTAGCTACAAAGGCTTTATAATATGGTGCGTACTATTAGAACATTTATTTGTTTTTAATTCTTCCTTCTCTCTCTCTATTTTTCTCTCTCTCTCTCTCTCTCTCTCTCTCTCTCTCTCTCTATATATATATATATATATATATATATATATATATATATATATATATATATATATATATATAGGATAATAAATCCTATATTATTCATAAATCTTTTGAATTCTTTATTTCAATTTCACACACACACACACACAAACAAACACACACACACACACACACACACAAACCCGTGACGGGTTTAGTACCACGGCGGTAGCTAATTAAACCGTTGTTGAGTAGAGTAGGAAAAAACAACCCTTCAGACTGGTTAATTAGCAAGAGTTGGATCCATTAGAAAGGGATGAAACCTGGTAATGTGCTTTCACACTCAATTTATTTAAATTTCCAGACACACTAAACCCTTGTGTAACTACAATGTAAATTTAGTTTAAATTTGATATTCTTATTTGCAGGATATTAGCTACAAAGGCTTTATAATATTGTGCGTACTATTAGAACATTTATTTGTTTTTAATTCTTCCTTCTCTCTCTCTATCTTTCTCTCTCTCTCTCTCTCTCTCTCTCTCTCTCTCTATATATATATATATATATATATATATATATATATATATATATATATATATATATAGGATAATAAATCTTATATTATTTATGAACCTTTTGAATTTTTTATTTCAATTTCACACACACACACACATACACACACACACACAAACAAACACACACACAAACACACACACAAACACGTACGCACATACGCACACTTACAAACACTCAACTCACACACACACACACACACACACTCACACACACACACACACACACCCACACACACACACAAATACACACACTCACACACACACACACATACAACACTCACTCACTGATTTTTAGACATCATAAGGGACGATTTAGATATATTGATAGATTTTATTTTCTCTGTATTTTTGTAGTGACATATGTCCCACATTTTGTATGACGTCTTTAAAATCAAACTAGGAATACATCCAAATACGTACGAATAGGTTTTCTTCAATGCTCGGCTAATTGGGTGTATATGAACATACTTGCTTCTAAGAAACTTTTACTGAGATAGCAGTTCAAGTATCACTGTAGACTAACCCAATATCTGCAGTAATTTAGTCCATAATTCGATATTTTTCTAAAAATAAATGTTTTATTTTACTGCTTCACAAAATATTTTAATCAATTCCATGTCGATTTAATTTTACTGATTTGGTCATTGTACTTGTTTTCATATAATCCTCTAACAATATTTTGTTAATCAAAGTAATATTTACATTCAGATAACAGATTTTGTTTTTTAATACTTTTCAGTAACGTTTTAGCTCGTACCTCAGGGTATAGTTTCTTCTAACCTTCCTGTGTGACGACTATCTCATTTCCTGTTTGTCAATTGTTCTACGGATTCCCTTCCCAATGCTTTACTTATGTTTTGTACATCTTAGTTGCCCAAAATGGGCGAAGTATTTTAAATACCTTCTCTTCAGGGACTGCGGCTTCTACATTCAAGTTACCGGCATTGAATTCTCCAATGACAACGGTTTTAACATGTTATGCATGATCACATCATATTATCATTTTAAATGATAACATGTTATCTACTTAAAAAGCTAATTAAAAATTACCTACTTTTAAGAAAACGTAGACATTATGTATATTACACTATTGCAAGAGTATTGCTCATGCACCATATGACTTGTATAATACGCTCTTCAACCAATTGCTCAAAACCAATTCTCAATATAATTGGAAATAAAGATGATTTTGGCATTAATGATAAGCTGTGTGCCTAATGATATTAATTGTATTTACAAGTGACGTTTTCGTTATATTAAACCCCGAGTCTGTTACTTCTTTAGATTTAATTTAATTCGTCATTTTTTTAATGCGGGTCAACATTACTAATGTGAAGTAATTGAAGATTGCAACAGAACAATATGGAAGTAAATATAAACTATGTATTATTATTTAGTAAAAGAGAAAAGGATAAAGGTACTTACAATAAAGAAAAAAAGTAAAGAGAGAAACAATAATAGAATCATTGAAATAGGGAGAGAAAGAGAGCAGGAAAAAAGATGGATTGACATTAAGAGAGAGAGAGACGATTGCAGGAGGTAAATGAAGGAGATAGGGAGCTAGTGTGGGTTGAAGAGGAAGTGGTTTCTAATAATTACTAGGAAACGAAAATTAAATTCTTCAGCACCTGACGTAACGTAAATGATAGATACAATCTAATGTACAACATCATAATTATAAAGCACTTTGTGTGAGTGTGTGTGTGAGCCTCTTAATATATATATATATATATATATATATATATATATATATATATATATATATTAAATATGATGATATGTTTTTTTTGTAATATTGTTAATAAATTAAAAATATTTCAAAAACAAGAATACTTTTAATGAATATATTTATTCAAAGCTTTTCGCCGATAAAATAGTACCAGCATCAGGAAAATAATTATCTAATCTAATAAATATATTATAATAAATTATCTAATAAAAATATCCATGAAAAGTATTCTTTTTTTTGAAATATTTTAAATTTATTAATTATACATACATATATATATATATATATATATATATATATATATATATATATATATATATATATTTATTTATTTATATATATATATATATATAATTATTTATTTATTTATATATATATATATAAATATATATATATATATATATATATATATATATATATATATATATATATTACCGTCGATCATACAATAAGAATTTTAGTGACTATTGAACTCTTTGTTACTCATTTGGTTCATTGTTTATATTCATGCCTATTAAATACACTATATACAATAAACGTAAATAAAATAAGGTGTATATTATTTGAACACTGGTGAAATGGACTGTTACTGTGCTGTTCTCGTCTTATAAAAATGAGAGTCCAGGTGCTTGGTGTTGCTTTGATAAATTTTTATTAAAAATTCAATATCTTCCTATGCATACACACACACACACACACACACACACACACACACACACACTGCAACGGGCCCAGCCACCTCAACGCTCACCCCAACCGCCGTCAACCCTACCGTTGACCAGCTCATCAGCGCAAGGCCGGCCACCACACGCCCGTTGCAGAACAAGAATTTTGAAACGAGCCGCTCGCAGCAAAAGTCACGAACGCTGTGCAGTGCTCGCCAAAATCTGCCAGAGAACCAGTCACTGGACTTAAAAGAGAAAAAACCTAACTTGTTGAGGATTTTACCCTTAACGGGTGAGTCATCCCGGGGAAGGAGTTCATTTGAAAGTCATCTAATCCGCGAAATGACCATATCGATTGTAGGAGAGTGTAAGAAACTTGTTTAAAAGAATACTCAGTTTGTTTGCAAGTTAGTTAAAAAATATTTATTTTTTAATTTTAAAATTTAATAATCTAAATTTGCATAGCACAGTAAGCATCTTATTTGAACTTAAATTACCTTTTATGTTGTTTCTCACCAAGGTTAATAAACCATACTATTTGTTTATTCTATTTTAAATTAAAAATTTAATTAAATTTTTACAATTTTAGTTTACTTACTATCGGAATATACCAAAGCGTAAAACTTTGCTCTATTTAACACTCAATCTTGTCTGTTAAAATATAACCCTTTCCAACCTGAAGTTTTTGTTATTATCTTCAAATTAAATATCTCTTTTCCTTTAAGTGACTATTTAAAACCCTTGACTGCTTGTCCTAATTTTATTTCAATATCCCCGGTTATGTAACCTTGAAAATTTAATTGTCAATGTTTGTTTATGTTTACTTAGATTTTTACTTAAAAAGTTATTTGTTACATTCTACAAATTTTCGTTTTAACCCTTTTGTTTCTAGCAAAGCCTTACTCTTCAATACACTCCGAAAGCTCCCTAACCTTTCCTTTATGTTCAACTAGTTAAAATCTCTAAACAAACAACTTATTTATGGCAACATTCTATACAGCCATGTAAGTGATAAAATTTTTCCTATATCTCTACCAACTTTAATTTGCCTTTCAAAGTTAATTTCTACTTGCATTTCAAGTAGAGATTACTTCAACTTTACCAAACAACCTAAAAACAATTTCACAAATTACATTATATTATATAAAAACCAATTATCAAGCACATACTGAAACAAAAATTACATATAAAAACATATAGATATATCTCCCACAAGATCTCCAAAATATTCACTGAACAACAAATCATAATTAATCAAAATTGTTAAAACATCTGCTGAATAAAATGAAACACTTTCCCAATTGAAATTACAATATTTAATACATATTTTAATCAAAACGTTTACTGAAACATAGTTAAAAACCCTTCTGACAGATCCTCAATCATTTACAAAAGAAATCTACACATTTACTAAAATTTATTTAACCCTTTTAATAGAAAATATTTAACCCTTTGGTTACAATTAAATTGACCCTTTCTGCGAGAAAGTCGTACATACTGAAATTTACTAATATTTACTGAAAATTTATCAACGCAATTTCTGAAGGAAATTGATATTTACTAAATTTTGAATAACCTTTGCTGAATGGTTACTAACCCATTTGCATAAGTTAGGTATATTTTAACAAATTTGCAAAAATTTCATTTTTCTATTTAAGTTTCTATATCACCAACATATTATATATATATATATATATATATATATATATATATATATATATATATATATATAAAAATCATTAAATAAACAAAATACACCTATAATTTATAAAAGAAAAAACTTATTTTATAATATTAGCTAGCCCCACTCACAATTTTAAAATCTCTTGTTTAAAATATTTGGGCATTATTCATATTTTCCCAATGTACAAAATTCATCTATATATATAAAGCCTCCTTTTAAAACATCTCTTGTGTTACTTAACCCTTTTGTTGCACTCTTAAAATATTTAAATTCTACACGTATCAAAGTCATAACCCTTTATTTTTACTAAAACTTTAGTTTAATTTAATTTATTTAATCCATACATATATTTTTACCCCTTTCTAAATAAAATCAACAGTTTAATTTAAATAGCTTGAATTAATGGTGTAACCGTTGTTTATTTAAACAATAACAATTTATGTTAATTGGTTTCACTTTTAAAAATTACATAATAACTCCTTCTGAATAAAACAACAATTCAGTTCAACTTAATTATATGAAATAACGCTCCTCTTTTGAGGAGTTCTTGAAAATAATGCATGACCTTCGAATCAGCTGTGGTAAACAACTACCTTTGTCAGCCATCTTGCATGCTTACCTTTAGCATATCATATTTAATTTAATACAACATATCTCTTATTTAATTTCCTTACACCCTCATAAGATTTTGACCCTTCAAATAATTTCACCCCTTTATTTGAGTTGTTGACTATGAAACCTTAACCCTTTACAACATCTCTAACCTAAAATTTTTATTTCCTTTACTTTCATGAAATGCAACATATTTTCTGTTTTTAAGGCAACGCCATCTTTTAACCCCCCTCTTTAAACAAAGCCACCAGTATTTATTTCTGAATTTCCAAGTTTACTGTTTATGGTTTTAAAATTTATTTAAATTGTATTACATTTTCCCAATTAAAATAATTTTTCAAATTAAAAATTTCTAATTTGCAAAGGGAACTCAAAGCAGATCTGACCTAAAATTTTTCCACAAAGCACAACTTGCACATTTCTCCCTCTCTCTTCAATCCTCACTTTGTTCTCCAGCGGGCTGGGGAGGTCCGGCTTGGCTGTTCAATCTAACCGATGCTGGAATACTTGGATGGTTTTCCACGAGTCGCCGCCATCTTTGGAAGTCACCTTTCCTTTGTGTTCTGGTCTACCTTATCTCCAGGTCTGCTTGGCTCCTCCTTTGTCTCTCTGAATGGTCCTATCTTCTTTCTTTGTTGCATTTATCACATTTTTAAATTTGAGACACTTTACTAATAAAATTTTTAGCTTTAAGCCCTTTTCTGACACTTTTCCTAACTGGGCATTTTATAACATTAAAAAAAAAAAAATTAACTCGTTTGCAAAGTTATTTTTAATTTTGTTTAATTAAGTTTGAATTTTATTATTATTTTAAAAACTCTTTGCTAGGTTAACACTGTTCACTTCGCCTTACCCTTTTGTAGTAAGGTTGACTTGTAATTAATTTTGAAACACACAAACTTCTGAGGACGCTCGCACATATCGATCGAATTGTTAGGGCTACCTCTTTCGGCTCGATCTTCGCCGAAAGTTCCCCCTTTTTGGAAACACAACGTCACGACATACCTGCGAAACGAACTTTCCTTAGCCGTTCATAGTTTTTAAACGGTTTACGGTAAAACACTACTGACCATTGTCTTTAACCGGAGCCACCCTCGACAATACGTCTGTTCACTTCAATAGTCTCGGTTTAGCTCACGCGTCATGACCCTAAAGTTTTCTCCCACGGCGAGCATCCCTTCTCCAGTCTTCGTTCCCACAATGCATCTCAACCAATAAGGATCTTTATCGATTTCGTCATAATCGGCGCGCGCATCTCCTTTGTAATCTTCCAAACTGCTCGCCAAAATTCAATACTTCAGATCGAAATCCAGCCTCTTTTTCGTTCTAGCCGTATAACTCTTTATGGGTGCCTTTAATAAAGTTTTCTTTTTTTTGGCTTTTGATTTTTTTCATCTCGCTGTATCTTTGGAAATGTCGATGGTAGTTCTAGGTCAATTTTGACAATTTTCCCTTTGCAAATGACTTTACTTTAAAGTTTCTTAACCCTCTTACGGTGGCTTGGATTGTTTTATATACAAAAATTTTAACTCTTCGTGTTTTAAATTTTTTCTCTTTGCCGTATGTATTCCCACAGAATACAGCCCGCCGCAACACACACACACACACACACACACACACACACACACACACACACACACACACACACACACACACACACACACACACACACACACACACACACACACACACACACACACACACACACACACACACACACACACACACACATACACACACACACACACACACACACACACACACACACACACACACACACACACACACACATATATATATATATATATATATATATATATATATATATATATATATTATATATAGGGTGATATGTTTTATTGTAAAATAGTTAATAAATTTAAAATATTTCAAAATCAAGAATACCTTTATTGTATATATTATTCAAAGGTTTTCACTGATAAAACAGTACCAGCATTTTTAGGAAACAAATTATCTAACAAAATATTTTTACAAAAATATATCTACAAAAATATTTTGTTAGATAATAATTTTCCTGAAGATGCTAGTACTGTTTTCTCGGCGAAATGCTCTGAATAAATATATGCAATAAAAGTATTCTTGTTTTTGAAATATTTTAAATTTAATAATTATATATATATATATATATATATATATATATATATATATATATATATATATATATGTGTGTGTGTGTGTGTGTGTGTGTGTGTGTATGTGTGTTTGTGTGTGTGTGTGTGTGTGTGTGTGTTTGTATTTCTTAAATTCCAAATTGTAATCTTTATCAAATTTTTTATAACCATCCACTCAAATTTGAACTAGAAGTGGATATTTTTGATAATTATTTCCGCTTTGTATTTTGCATGTAATATGACTATACATATTCATTTTGATTGTAAACATTTATCTAAAAGTAATTCAAATAAAATGTTTCTTTGTATGGCTAAATGGGTATTGACTTATTTTTATTACATCTTTTTATATCTAGCCTTACACACCCGCTGTACGTTCTGGCCACTGTTCATTAGCACTCATATTCATTTCAATATATTTGGTCTTGACTACCAAAGAGTGATTTTATCTCATCAAAGTACTCATTGCACTCTAAAAGATTTCATTGTATACAAACCGGGTATATAAAAATCTTTATTTATGAAATTACGCAGATCCATAGCTTCAATTTACGTAAACTGCAATATTCCCAAATCTGTAACTTTAGGATATTCTCCGAGGGTGAGTAAACGTCTGGCATAAATTACACCTTTTACAAAAAGACTCAAAGACAGGTAGAAAGGGTAAATTTATTTCCCTTACCTTTGTGGTTGAGGTATTAGATTATAACCAATGGAATAGGCTACAAGTTACCTGTGTGCCTGCATATACATATAAAAATACATTTTAACCAATTGTATAAATTTGTTTGTGTATGCGCGTGTAGGTGTGCTTGTATGTGTTTGGCAAGCGTTTCCGGGCGCGTGAGTGTGTGTATGCGTGTGTATGTGTGTGTGTGTGTGTGTGTGTGTGGGTGGGTGGGTGTGTTTGTATGTGTGTGTAAATATGTGTCTGTGTTTATGTGTGTGTGTGTGTGTGTGTGTGTGTTTGCGTGTGTATCTGTGTGTATGGGTTTCCCAAACTATGTTCTATTGGTTATTAATAGATATTTTCTATAATTTTCACTCCATTCCGATATTGGATTATGCTAAAGGATTAGCTATCATATAAGGTAAAATTATGTTCAGTTGCAAAATTAAAAATAAATGAAAACATTGTTCTAAAGAGGGAATTTAGAATATGAACTTAAGATGAAGAATTGTAAGTACAGATAACAGCGAGTCTTATATTACTTAATATTAAATATTTTAATGTTCTAAGTATGTTTTAATCTCTCATAATATTATTCAAAATTGCTAAACAAATTACGATAAATTGCAAAAATATGAATGAAAATTTATATATATATATATATATATATATATATATATATATATATATATATATATATATATATATATATATATGTGTGTGTGTGTGTGTGTGTGTGTGTGTGTGTGTGTGTGTGTGTTGTGTTTGTGTGTGTGTGAGTGTGTGTGTGTGCGTGTGTGTTTGTATGTGCGTGTGTGAGTGTGTGCGTGTATGTGTATAGTACAATTTTTTGGGTATGATCTCGAAGGTAACTTACGTTTAAGAGTATTTAGCTGTTTCCACTTCCCGTTTGTATTCGCTAAGTATATAACTATATATTTGAAGTATTTTGCTAGGTACCTGCTTAACTTCTTCTATCCTGTGGTTTTTGAAACCCCGTAAGATTCCCGTTTCCTGTGGTCAGCTCCAACATTCGTCTGATAGGTAGCCCACTCTAGGAGGCTAGTCGCACCTAACTCCCGAGTATCCCCACTTTTACAGCTAAAGGACATATATCTATCTGTCATCCATCAGGGAACGTTTACCCTGTTTGATAGTCCTTCTCCCCAACCGTTTGTTTCAAGTTTCATTGCAAGTGGCAGTGTTTTATCCTAAAATTCTATCCAGTGCATCTACAAATAGCAGTGTATACCTTCTGATAGTTATCTCCCAGAAGGCGAGGCAACAGTTGATGTGCGTTTACATTGGTTGCGATAGAGGCAAAGATTAACCCAGGCACAGTGCAGCCTTCCTCTCCTGTCACGGACACAGTACTCTCCTCATGACTATTGCTCCTATGCATTGAATTTTTGCCCTATATTTAATCGTATCTGAGTTACTTCTTACTCTGTGAACAAACCAACTTCTCTTGCGACTTTGATTGTATCACCTGACTGAAGATGCAATTTAATGCGCAGTGCCTTCCTAATATTTCTATCCAAGCGACACACACGTTCCTAAGAAAATATCTTCCTAAGAGATTTATTACGGGTACTTAAATTGATTTATTTTATTATACTGACACTAATTTAAACTGTAGTTGTATTTACAACGTTAAAACTTGCAAATGCTTAAATAATAATCTTATGAACTTAACAAACAAAATTATATTGGAATAATATATTGACTATATATTCTACTTCAGAGAGAAAATAATGTAAACAAATTTTTTTCCAAGACATTAACAGTGTATATAATGTACTTGGTACAATATGCGGCTTTTTACAACCACCTATGTAAAAGGTTAAATGTGTACTAAATAAGGAACCTAATTATAAGGGCAGATCTTTGACTTTATTGTTTTCACTTGATGTTCACTCCATCTCAGCCTCGACTGTGGATTACTTACTCTATATAACATAAAACAATAATATATCATAGAGGCAATAATCCCAGTTTACTATGTAATCAAACACTACGCACAAAACTAATTGTGTTTGCTCTCATAAATTATATTTCTGGTAATTACTTCACCCCACCTGTTACCTGCTGTAACTTTATGTAATTATTATGCCTCCAACAAGCTGCCACTACCAAGGGAGAAAATCCCATTCAATAACAGACATTTAAAATAATTATTAAGTTTAAATTCGTTTTAAAATTAACTTTGATAAATAAAAGTTTAATGAAAACACATTACAATATGTATGAAATAAAATGTGACACCAAAGTATTTGCTAGATCCCAGTATTTAAAGTAAAATTGTAATATTGTAATTAATCGAAGATCAAAGAAACAATTCAAATTGTTTACATATAATTCTAGTCATTCTATAAGTATTGGAAAGTTCATAGATTTATTTTTATGTTAAAAGATATTAATTACAAAATATTAGAAACAAATATACGCTCTACTTTCGACACTAGGATCAATACCTGATTTTTTTGTTAAATTGTTTCCTGATCAAAAACATAATTATTTAGGTTTATTATTAAAGATTGTTTGTTACAAAAAAAGTTCCTCATTTTATAATCTTGCAAACATTTTACAAACTGTTATTTTAATATAAACCTAGACCATTTAGTTACATCTAACACGTATGTTACAATATCTGATAATCGGATGACATAATAATTTCTGTAATGGTCCAGAAATTTTTGAATTACGCTCAGAAAGTAATTGAAAATATGGAACACTAAAACTGTTATATACAATATCAAGAGCAAAGTTAAAATATTGGAAAGAACCCCAATACCACAAAAAAAATTAAAAATAACAAATAAAACTAGTTACTTGAAATTAAACTCTTATATTACTAATTTTAAGATAGCAAACAAAAATCTAAATAAACCTAAGCATTTATTGTGTAACCCTCAAGAGGAAATTCCAATGCAGGAACAATCAGGTATTTATAAGATAATTTGTAGTACTTGTGATGAGATGTATATAACTCAAACCAAAACAATAATTGTAAGTACATATAAAAAACATCTTGCTATAAACCTTAAATATCAAGTGTAGCATCCTTCATAATCATCAAGTATCGAATCCATTAATGTATCAACTCTTAAAAGTTATTTAAAGGTCCCTCTAGTTTGTAACTTCTTGCTTGCTATATTGTAATTTTAGTAATATGACCCTCTGATGATGATGACATGGTCATCAAAATGTACATAAGGGTTCAAACATAAGTGACTTGTTTTATTTGTAATGTTTGATTATTTTTGTGGTTTGGGAATACTTTCCAACACTGTCTTTGCAGTAAAACTGTTAACTCACATAAAACAATAATTAAAGCAGATAGTTATTTGTTAGGTAGGCTATTTTAATATATACCTGAACATACAGATCTTTTGTAAACCTATATTTTCAATAGCAGCTCAAGTTAAAATGTTCCCAGAACTGGGGAATTAAATGCTCTAAAAATTATAACATTGCGTCTTCCATGTTATAAGAGATCTACTACGGATTATTCATTTTATAATTCTTGGGCAAAATTAGTGTAAAGCAAGCACAATTCATAGATCTAAGATCCGACCAAGGCTTTACTCTGGCCAAGTTAATCTCCAGACCAAGTTTGTTGCTTTTATTTCAAGAACGTAACCAGCGGCAGAAGTGTACATGTTTAATATTTACATAATTACAAACATCTGTTTGCCAACTTACGCCTTTCCGGAGACGAAATTTTCTGTCCTTGCTTAGTTTACATAATAGCATTAAAAAAATATTATTTTCAAAATTTAAAGATAAAATATTTTGAAAAATAAAATACAATTTATCACGTAAATATTGTACAAGCGAGTGGTATATTTAATATTGATCGTATTCCAAGGTGGCGAAAATAAATTATTAATTTTTTTATTCAAGGACATCCTAAATGAATATGTGCCTGCGTTTCACTTGTTCAGATGATTGTTACAAAAAATCATGTTCATTAACTGTTTGCATTAGAGGTAGGTCTATTATTAGCCACCATTTGTTTACCCGAAGCAAATCCTCACCCAATAAATTCATTTAGAGGAAGACGCTAAAAAAATATTTTATATGAAATGTTTTGCTGTGATTCTAAGCAAACAGCTGTTATTGGCTGAGAGAGTTTTGAAACGGATTGTAGAATATTCATACGAGCAAGGCAGGGACTTCTTATCGTTGCATAAAATATTAGTAAATATTCGTTTCCTATATAGAATCGAGTTTCCGTTCAGTAAGCGTGTAAGGGTGAATATATAATATCATAGGAAAGGAAAGATCCTTTTCTTAGATTCGGAGTGCTTATGTAACCAAAGTTCTCTGAGCCTGTTGTAACCAGAGTGACGTGTTTACTATTGAAACCAATGTATTGCCTTTCTTTTTACTTCACAACTAAAATGCCTAATGCGGTATAAAATATCATATTCCCTTTCCTCTGTATCTTTGTGGAGAGTGGGTACACTGAGCACTGTTTATGTAAAACCAGATCATATAATTGCAATGAGATGATGAGAGTTAAACAGAAGTAAGCCTCGACACGAGAGTTAGGGAGTGTAAACACGCGGGGACAATCGTGATGTGTTCATACAAAGCTGACGCAGGTTAGGGTAAGACGAGATAAGGCCGAGAGTGAAATATACAGCTCGGTAAGCCTTTTATCACATTTATTTTCCTTAAATTGTCTAGAGATGATTGGAGAAAGGAACAAACACAGTCTCCTCTAGTTATATTTATTGTTAGGGTTTATTTGTTTTATAATTGCATTTTTAAATATGTAGAAGTCTGTACATGAAACATTTTTTTCCATATCACTGAAAATATATCATTATGGTCTAGTATATGTTTGGCATTCCATATATTATATATTATTTTTTTAATGTCTCATTATTACGATCAAAGTTGATTATTGAGCTTTATGGGCGGGTTTATTGTTCGCCCTTGATTAAAGACAAAGTTTGCCTAAAGCCTAACATTTCTTACACTCATTGGTTCTGTTAATAAAAGTTACCAAATAGTAAAAACTATATTGAAATCATAGTTACGTGTTTACTATTGAATTCCATTTATTGCCTTTATTTTTACTGCACACCTAAAATGCCTAATGCAGTATAAAATATCATATTGCTCTACCCTGTAGCTGCTTGGGAAGAGGTTTCTCTAAAACCTGTTTATGTAACACCAGATCATAAATTTCAATGAGAGGCTCAGAGTTAAAGAAACGTAAGCCTTGAGAGAGTGCAAACATGCCGGGACGAACGTGATGATTTCTTAAAGAGCTGATGCTCAACACTTAATAGCACAATACCATCTAAGAGAATAATACGTATCATAGTTCCCTGCGGGATGGTGCGGACTAGCTGCATCCACTAAGAGTGGTTTGTCGGGCCTAGTGGTACCCCAGTCTAACATTACACAACTTGCAACACTGACTTCCACAATATACTTAAAAAATAATCAATAACACTATTATTACATTTGTTACATATATACACTACATTTTACCTTGTTATATATATATATATATATACGTACTTATATTGGTTATCATATTTTTTAAAAAAATTCAATGGCTACTCTCTTTTTAATTTACAATTGCAATTAATAAATCAAATATAAGTTCAATTTTTGTTGAGACTATCAATCGTAATTAAAATACTCTTCATTCATTCACTCAAGTTCAAACACATTTGTTTAACATGTAGCGGATAAGATTTGGTGTTAATACTGTTTTTGAAATATTAATTTAATTAATACAATTAATAAATTAATTTTGCTGTCTTTTTTGCCGCCTTATATTATGACTCTGCATAATGTACATACATATTTATTTTAGTTGTGTTTATTTAATATAAAGTAACTAAAATAGTTTTTTACGTTTTTGTTGGCCTAGGTAGGAACTGGTATTTACAAAACTTAGTTTAACGCTTGGTGTTGTTTTTGGAAAAAGTCGATGAGGTTCTTATTTGGTTTTTCCTATGAAAAAACCGTTGGTTCTATTTCATGTGACGTGTCTGTAGCTGCAGCTGTTCCGCGGTTCTTAGAGCATCTACTTTATGGCCAAGGATCCCTTATACTAGCCCTTATAAAGGACTGAATTGCGTGGTTGTTGTATCTTCATGTGCTTTCCTTCGTGATTTCAGAAGGTAACTGGTTTTAGGGAATGGAAACTAATGTCGTAATTATATACATTTTCCATAATTTGGACATTATTTAACCCGTGTGAAATTACCCAGTGCTACTTTGCTATGGTATTTTCCTACGCGCATTGTTTTTGCCGCCCGCATCCTGGACTGTCTATTTGAGTTGTATGGCCAATATGTATTTAAACACAGATTTTACCCCACCTTAGCCGCATGGAAATCCGTTCGGGATATTCCTAACGCTTTATTCTAAACATGAAATACTTTATAAATAAACATCTACTAGTTGTTATTATTAAATACTTGCCTTTTTGATTTAAGTTATGTTACTTCTACTTAAATATATTTAGATAAATCACGTTCTATCGGTTTTATCTGACATTTTATTTATTTATTTTTTAAATTGCGTAAAATTTATATAATTTTGCTATACATATTGTTTTATATTTTTACGTTATTTATATTTCGTTCTGTGTATTAGTTATTGATTCCACATTGAGTTAGGAGAAGTCATATTCTAATACTCTGTTAAAAGTGTTGGTTTAATCTTTTTATAATCGTATTAAACAGTGAAATAAAATCCAATATTTATTCTCAGGAAATTATTATAAGCATTTTAATTATGTATGGAAACATATGTGCTATTTAAACATGCGCAGTTATCATATGTAAATACATGGTATAAATCTCTTCATATATTTATAATAAAAAAATAGGTTAAACTGAAAAATTAACATACTATAGTAAAACATATTTAATTTACAATATACCGTATTTAAAATATTTTTGTCTAACATAATAAGAAGAAATGTGTTTCCTCACAGAAGTGAAAAGTTTTATTTAGAAAGGAAAATGGCATTGAAGATCGTTTAAATTAACAATAGTGCAAATTTATAGGTAGAATTTGCATTTAACTGATATACTAAACAAAATTAGGTTGTATAAAAATGTGTAGAATATATGATTTTGGAGGAAAGTTGAATAGCATAGGAGATTGGTTTAAAAATTTACATGTAGGGATAGATTTGGACAAGCGAGACAAATGAGCATGGAAAACAATAAATGAGAAAAATAATCTACAAAAACACAAGGGTGTAAAAGAGATAAAACGTTTGAAGAACATGATAATTGGAAGTATAATAAAGGACTGAGGGACATTGTGAGAGAAAAGATGTTCTTAAATTTGGTGAAAGCAGGTATACTGAGCGTATTTTACTCTAGTAAACATTTAAAACATTTAAACCCAATCCTCTTATTATAAATGTTAAATTATCGAACGGCATGTTTCAGCAACTACGCTGTCATCATCATTGGCGAACAAGTACTTGTTAAAATGCATTCCGTTTATGTTGGACGACATTAAAAACATTGTTGTCAGAAGGATTAGGTGTTGGTATTTCTACTCACAGGATACTACAATATATAGACCTCACAAGCCGAACTCAAAACGGAATTATTGATATATTTTACTTATATTAAATGTAAATACCACAGCAAAAACATAGGTTATAGTAGGAAGAGGTAATAGACAAGAATTTATAGTGGGTTACCAGAATGTCCATAGTTATCATAGCATAATCGTTTCAACATCAAGAGCTATGACAATATTTTGATATTATCAGGAGTTTCGCACACCGTCACCAGATAACGCAACAGTCTGTTTAGTGATGATGTCAATATATTAGGCTGATGGACAGCTTCGAGTTTTGCTTAATTGAAGAAAATATATAAAGGCAAGTTCTGTGTAAAATTAAATATTTAGTTCACAATAAATCTTTGATTAAAGGAATGTACACCTATGAACAGGTTTGCCTCTGTATAGTGCTCACTCTTGTCGAATTCCCGAGGCGTGCAAAATGTAAGGAATATGTGATGCGAATTCTAAGACTCGCAATCGGAAGTGTGCTTTTGTACAAATAGCTTCGGGTGGCTTACTCTACAAGTACAGAGAGGCGGAGTTACACGGAATATAACGATGTAAAACCTAATATTGTCTCAATCAATGAATAGTGCTCAATCCTAACGGAAGGAAGTACAGCACGCCACTAACGTGTTTTTTAATAGGTTATTGTTTGTTTTTAAAATACCAATAAAATCATTTAATTTATTCTTTATTTGCTACAGCTAAAATTTGAATCTATAATTTTCTTCATTTGTGCTATTCAAGGTGAACACACGACATTCTACATACGATTCTTCTAGCTGGTTAACTTATAAAAACCAAAGTGATAAGAGCAGTCAAAGTCAAAATTACTCCAGAACAACGGTCAAATAGAATAATTTTTAAAAATATATGTTTTGAAATTTCTGTAAAATAGACGTCTGTAATCAAACCACTTAATGTTTTTTTTACAAAACCTCATGTTTTATAAAAATTATTAATTAATACTTTATTGCAAACAAACGCTTTTATTATTATGATAACAACTAGATTTTCTAAGGGTTTGCATTTCTTTGCAAATACCTATTTTGTCTCACAAACAATTTCTCTCTTGAAACTATTCCCTTCTAGATTTTCTCTTCGAAATAAGTCAACAATAAACGTTTGACAAGAAATCATAAAATATATCACATAAATAGATCCATATGTAGCCTATAACAAACAGAATTATATCTTGTAATATATGTGTTTGTAACCTGTAAAATTTATTACCTTTACAAAAACGGGAAGGAAAATGTTTTCTCCAGCGCAACCTTGCGGACTCAGGAGTAATTTGTGATTGACACACATTTAAACGTTTTTAATGTTACAGGTAACTTTATTTTAATATGTAAATTTATTGGTATATTAGTCTTGCCAACTTGACAGCTACCAATTACCCCAGCATCGTCTACCTTATCGTTTCCAATTTTATTTACTCTCTCCTCTAATAGAAACCACATAGCTGTTTATATCACAAGAAAAAAAAAGCTTGTGGCATACGATAGACTGTAAAAGCAAAAAATACGCTTATAGCTACATGTACTGATAATTTTATTTCAGAGAATTATTTACGTTTGGGTAAAGAGAAGTTACCTAAACCTTTTTTTTTAGACCGGCCTAAGAATGTTTTCATTTCAAATATTAGAATAACAAGTCAACCTATTTGTATCATTATATTGCATTATTTGTATTAAGACATCAAAATGTATATATTTTCTTATATTTTTAAACCAGGCAAGACGATTTAATAACAATCTTTTCCCTTAAACATGTGAAACAAATAATGTAACGTAAGCTACGTATTAAAACACGTGTTTTACAATATAACGTGTAACATAAAATCAGCTGATACATGATATCTTACTTTAGTATTGAATAAACTTTGTGGTGACCCATAGCGTTGCCTGAATGACGTTACACTGACACGAAATTGTACGTATATCTCCTTACAATAAGTTTTGTAGGCGTTGCTGGAAAAGGTTATTTTAAACCTGCAATAGAAAATATAAAATTCATACAAACATATATCTAATGAACATATAACTTTATAAATCTATTGATAAAAATATTGTTCATTTTCTTGTAGAATAATTTGCTAATGTAGGAAGAGTAACAGAAAACGTTTGCAGTATTATTAGTTGGTTGGAAAATATTCTTTTTTAAGATGAAAAGAAAAAAATAAACAACTCAATTTGTATTGAATTTTAATAATCACATTTCATTTCATATGCTTCATCAGAAACGCATATATCACATGTATCGTTGAGTATTCGGTAAAACATATAAGACAAAGTCAGGCGGGTTTGTGGGACGTGCAGAAATGATATAAAAACTTCAGACCCCCTACAAACGTCATCGCAGTAGCGGTGACGCAGACAAAGGAATATTTAGAATAGCCTTGCGATATTACAACAAAGTTTATATATTGGGATACACAAGACGTTTGTGTCATGACATCTGGTAAATGGAGCGATTGACGCCAGCGTTAAAGTACGATTGGAAATACGCAATATCAAGAGCACAGTACTACGATATATTACATTTAATAGTTGGGCAAAAACCAAAAAACACATACAAATAATCAAAACTTACTTAGGTACGTCTAGTTTGTAAGTTATTCTGTTCTAGATTGTAATTTTGTTTTAGGACCTTCTGATGATGGCGACATGGTCACCGAAATGGACATAAGGGTTTAATTTTAAATAACATATAATATTGGTTATTATTACTTATGTTATTGATATTATAGTGTTTTGTGTGATATTGGGGTTTTGCCAATAATTGTACCTTTAAGAACTTAGATTGTGTATTTAGTTTCATATACATAACGTGAAGATATGAACAGGTTAATAGTTAAAAACAACAATATAAATTTTTAAAAAAAGTTAATTTAAATCAAGAAACAAAAATTATTTTAGTTCCTTTTTATTTTATAATTGCAATGATTATAATTATGTATACACATACGATAGAATATTAATATCAAGTGACAAACAAGAAATCAAATTTTCTTGCAATTTTCCATTTCCCTTTCTTTGTATGGTGTTGGACTATTATTATTGTTTACTATTTATACGCTTTATTTTTATCGTCGTTTGCATTAAAGATATGAACAGGTTGTTATTACTATTTTAAAAAATAACTACCAATTTTCTACTGCTCTTTGACCGTATTATGGAAAGAGTTTTGAAGGTTAACATCTATCAAAGCATTGTTTTTAAATTGTTATTTATAACGAAGTAATTTATAACTTCAAATAACAAGCTAGGCTTGGTATAAGTCATTCAATAGATATAAAGTGAGAAACTAAAAATAAGATCTGCAAAAAACTGCTTGTTTCATTGCCTGAGTAAACAAACTTCAGGATTAAAGCAAGACTATGATCCAAGTAAACAGGATATACGGCAGCTGAAATGGAAGCAACCTTGAGATAGTTATCCCGACACCTTACCATTGAGATGTAATGGACAAGCTTATAATAAATACATAAATTATATTTTTAAAGACTCTATATAAATTATTGTTTATTTTAACAATGGCGTCGATCAGTATTTCACATATTTCTCGAGACGAACCGTCTGTTATCTGAAGAACGTTCAGATATTTAAATATATCGCAGTATGCAAACATTGTTGTAATGTCACAACGTTGTTCTACATAACCCTCTGTCTCTCTTCCCGCTACCGCGATGATGTTTGTCTTACTTCTAGAATTTTTACATCATTTCTGCACTTCCCATAAAAGTGGTCGGACTGTGTCTTGTTGGATGTTTTGCAGAACATTCTTCGATATATTAAATAAATAAAAAATACGGTTGATCATCAAGTCAAAGGTATTTACTTAAATATTTCAACGCTTCGGCAACTAGTTCGTTGCCCTTATCAAGTTTGTTTTGCTATAGAAAACCAAGTCCTTACGTTTAACATTCAGATGCTTAATGTGAGGAGGCAAATATTCAATCACCCTAGACGTCTCTAAGAGGTTCCTTTAAGATATAGCTCTTTCTTTTACCATTACTATTCTAATTACATTGTAGAAGAAATATTAAAGGAGCTATAGCCCAAAAGAAGTCGGATGTTTGATGTTTTGCCTCCTCACATTACACGTTTTTATGACAAATGTAAGGATTTTGTTTTTTATAGATCAACAAGCTTGATAAGGGGCAAAGATCCAGTAACCGAGTTATTAAAATAAATATCTTTGACCCGATTATACAAATGTATTCAATACTTCATTTATGCAATACTTAATTCCAGTGCTTGAATAATCATGAGAGTTTTATTAAGGGCCTATATGTTTTTAGTATATTGGATCACTTATGATTTAGGTAATTTTTGAAACGAAATATTGTAACACAGGGAACGAAATTAGAGGCATATTTTTTTTAATATAAGAAACCAATTGTCTTGTTCATGCTTCTTTTCATGTTAAAATATTGACATATTGGAAACCAGCTGTGAACGTTTTCTATTACTTTTTATTTCCATCTCCAAATTCTTAAAAGGAATTATAGAACATTATTTCGTTTGTATTTATAATTTTCTAAATCACAAAAGGCAAATATAACCTTTATTTACTTGTTGATGTCTTGGATGAAAGATTTGTATGTTGCACCAAAGCTAGTTAGCGGAGTTGAATGTTTGACCCATTAGTACATCGTATCCCTAAACCCTGCTGGGAGAGTAAAGTGTAAGGGTCTGCATAATGTAGGCATTATGTTGTCTCGAGTTGCAACCCGAATAGTGGCGGGGGGCACAAATTGTAGCAGACGTGGCATGAATGTAATTACCTGTGTTGGTTGGCAGCAACTATATCCTGATTGGCCTAATGAAGCATTATTTGCTTAGGTTTCCTGCGTCACCTTGAAGAAACCTTTCATATACAACCCTTTTTCGCTGACTGTTGGGTATAGTATTCACACCGGGAAATCGTTTAAACAACAAATAGTAAATGTTTGTAACTAATAACATTAAATAATGCTTCTAATGTTATTGAACTATTTTTCAATTTCTACAATTAGTTCACACTCTCCTTATATGTATTTATATATCTTGTACACATTTTAAACTGTTAATACAAACTTTTTATTTATCCACTCATGTTCAAATGGATTCTTTTACCTTGTAGGGGTAACACTGCAGGTTTATACAGTTTTTTAAAAATAATAATTAAAATACATTTATTTAATCTATATTAGTATTACAAAACATTTCCCTAATTAAAGTTACGTAATATGGTTATTTAGTCTCGTTTAAAATAAAATAAGTTATACCATATGATTTTATTAAACAGCTGATTTTTGCTATAGCGTATGTGGTAGATCAGCTGTTTTAACACATTAGACATGTTACTTCTTATGTATGAACTGTAATGATCTAATAAATTGAAGGAATTATTAAAATAAAAAATTTTCGTTCTTTTCTAAGTATAAATTGACTTAAAATTTTTTTTGTTCCTATTACTTCTTTAGGTAAACTGTAAAATGTAATTTTTTCAGTAACCTGTGAGCATGTAATAAATTTTAAATTCTGAAACCAGTTAACCTAACTAAAATTCTAGATTAACTTCCGAACTCATTGGTCCACATTAATCCATTTTTTCTCAAACCAGTACTATAATTGGTAGTGCTAACAGTCCGCGAAACCTCTCATTATATATATATATATATATATATATATATATATATATATATATACACATATATATAAAGAACATAAGTCAAAACACAAGTACAAGAATTATAATTGAATTTACAATTCAAAGCTTTTCGTTGGCTAACAGTACCTAAATCATCAGGAATATATGTATATATATACATATATGTGTGTGTGTGTGTATGTGTGTGTGTGTGTGTGTGTGTGTGTGTGTGTGTCTGTGTGTGTGTGTGTGTGTGTGTGTGTGTGTGTGTGTGTGTATGTGTGTGTGTGTGTGTGTGTGTGTGTGTGTGTGTGTGTGCATATTCAAATATTTTATTCTCTTTGAGTGAGAATAGACGTGTAATTATGAAAGGCTTACTTTAAAATTCAGAGGTTGGCATCGGAACTAACTTCATTGTTGGAATTTGTTTACTTTAAAAATATTTTAAAATTAAAATTTTTGAACAAATATGCAAATGCTTGCTATTACATGAATACGAGATAGAAATTGCGAAATTATTTTATAGGTTTATTTAAATTTTAATATAAAATGATCCAGATACTGAGAAATCAGAAGAGCTATTTAATTAAGTAAATTGGATAAGACTAGATAGGAAGTGCAGCATTACGAAAAAAAACTAATTCTATTTATGTCGAAATGAAATGATATACGCTTGTTTTGTGTTCTCTACGATTTTCTGCACTCGCATATAACCAAGATTCGAGTACCTTATTTATACTTTCCTTTTTATGTTTTGTGTTTTCGTGGTATTGTATATAATGATTTATTGTATTTGATTTTGAAACACGACCTATAAATACAGATAAAAACGAATTGTCAACTTCAGTTGTTGCCTTGACAAGAAGAAATAAATTGCCTTGAACATCGACAAAAGTTATTTTTCTAACCTTGATCAAAATAGCTCTGACTGTAATTACTTGGAAAATTAAAAGGCAGTGGGAATCTGTTGTCAAAATATAAACTAGGAACAAAGTTAAGACAAAGACTTGTGAGAGAATGAAGTGCCTAATATTTTTAACTAGGATCAAAGCAGGATAGCGAACTTGTGAAACGCTGATTAGTACTGCCTATATATTCGCTATAAAAGATTAAATCATTTTTTCTAATGTTTAAAAGAATATTGATGTTTCTGTTTGTCAACGTAGAGTTTTATTTTGGTTACTATTACGTCTAATGTCAGTAACGTTAACCTTGTTAAGACGTGTACAGAACTACAGGATCAATAATAACAACAAAAGAGTGTATGTTATTTTAACTAGTGTTTTAAATTGTGATGATGATAACATATTAACACAAATAAACTACATCTAGCTTTGTTATGAATAAAAAGCATATTTAACAATATTAATATAATTAATCACTAAGTTATATTTAAAAACATTTAAAAGATAGAAGTGAAAAAATTTATAGTCACGTTTACAATCGAGAAAACATTTAATTCTGCATAAAGAAAATTTAAAAAAGAAATCACGCAGCATTTGTTAGCAGACGCGCATAACAATGATGATTTCGTTTTGAAAATTATATCGAAAATGCGTAACCTATTATTATCGTTATATTGAATTATTAGTCTTGAGATTTATCAAAATTTAAATAAATTATTACATTTATTAACCGAACAAAACTACTACATTTTGTTTGCCAATGCTCAATAAATAATGTAAAACAGCTGGTCTACAAAATAGCCTATAACATAAATTCACCTGATCCATGAAATCAAATTTAATAATTTAGTACACTTTAACGTAACTCATAACCTAACCTGATGGAATTTATACTGAAGTTATACTGTTTCCGACGTTATACTGACGGACGTTATACTGACACGAAATTGTACTGACAGGAAATTGTAAGTTAATGTAATTTTTTTAGATGTCGTTGTAGAAGTTTCAACTTAAAAATGAAATACATATGTGAGGAAACCACACCATGTATAAATATACTACAAAATCTATGCTTGTAATTAAGACATAAAATATAATCAATGTTCAAGGAAAATTCAACTATTGCTGAATAAAACGAACACTTGCCTTTCAATCGATACGACACGCGTTGCGTGGATATTTAGAGTGACGTTTATGTTACGTTGTATTTTATTCTGCAACAGTGTTACAAATCAGTGTGACCTTGAATGATACACACTTTTACTTCGATATGTGTTGTGTGCTACACGCAAGTAATTTATTGTTTTTGCAAGTTTTGTACCATGTTGCAGCGGTTTTATTGATTAGTATTTTTGTCCAAAAATTATATAAATCTACAGAACTCAATAAGTTATATTACCAGCTTTTTTTTATAAATTTTCTATCCTAAAAATATTTTGCTATTGCATATTCAACTAGATTATTTTGTACTCTATTACAAAACATTCTGTAACGAAAAAAATCTGTTTGTGACTTTATATTGTTCTGTGTTTATCCTAGTCACAGATCCGTCTAGTGTTATATGTCATCATATTAGACACATATCAAACGTTTATCTGACTTTATATGTCTAAGTTTCATCAGACGCTAAGAGTCAACGTTTCAGATATAAACCTATAAAGCCCAGAGGAACAGGCTTTATTTAATTGTACAAAATAATTGTAAAACCCGTTCGTCAGTGAGGAATATCACTGAACACGAAAATCTGTTTACCAAGTAATAGAGCCAACAATTTTTATTTTAAAGATAAAGCGAAATAAATAATACTCACAATATAAAACATTCGATTGAATTCTTTGAAATATTTAAAGAAATTGAAACTAATAATAATACCAAATTCTTGTCATTTGACGTTACTAACATTTATAGTAACATAACTATAATGAAAACACTTGAGATAACAAATATAATATAGATATATATATGAACAAGATAAAACATTAACATTAGAAATAATAAATGCATTAAAAATCATATTAAATCAAAATATTTTTGTTAATAAAATTTATAAACAATTCTTATACCAATTTTATTTATTTCCTTATAACCAAAACTTCTCAGCCGTGTATAATTTATTGGAATGCATAAAATACCAATGAACATCCATGATCAAATAAAGGAAAAATGTAATAAATAAAATAGCATTAGAAAACGGAAATAAAAAGAAAACTTTAGATAATTTAAAATTTCATAATAGTTAAATACTGACAACTTTTACATTCACAGGAAAATAAATAAATAAAAGATTATTCAATAAACAAATTGGCTAATAAGTACTTACAATACTGATAATAAACTTAAAAAAATATAATACACAGTAACAATAATCACAATAATATGCACAAACGAAATATAAATGCCAAGATTGTTATCTATCTTGTGTAGGACATACAAAGAAGAATTCAAAGGAAAGCAATGAAGAACAACTAAACGCCTATATAAAACAAAACGTATACAAATCAAATTTAACTACCTTTTGTATCAAAAATGAACACAGATTTAATGAAATATTTATTATGATATTATATAAAGAAACAAACAAAGACTTAAATATGAATATATATGAATATTAAAAATGTATGAACATAAAGTTAAAGATAAATTAATTAATGAACAAATTCAAGTGAAACCAAAACACTACACTATTTACAATGTCATTGATGTAATGAAATTACATAGAAGTATAATTACCCATAAACATATGTATCAGTGGTTTATCCTGAATATGTTAATACGTTTACAGGCGAAAAGCTTTTAGACAAATATAAATTAAAACAAATTTCGTATTTGAAGTATTTTCATTCATTATTTATATTACAAGAAAATGTATTGCCATATTTTATATAAACATATATATATATATATATATATATATATACATAAATGATTTAATATGACATAGAACAAATGTACAGACACGTTATACAAGAATACTAAGCATAATAAATACCAATTTATTTGATTTTGTTTCTATTAACAGGTGTTTATCTTTTCTTTTCACTCTAAACGTCTTACAAAATAGTAATTTTTTTAGTAACTTTTCTAGTTTATACAGATTAACGACATTCATCAGAAAGGTAATGACATATACAACTTCAACAAAGTCTACAGTGTGTAAGCCTTTCAGTGTGTAAAATCTCTTGTAGATTTTCAGTATAAATTTGTTTACAACTAAAGCTAAAATAATGACACCTAAATTGCAAAAGAAAACTTCATTTTATTTCAGAAGTTTTACCCTCAGCATGCATTGTTTGTGTGTTTGGCTGAAGTGGTTGCTTTCTTCATTATTTAGAAACGCAACTCAGAATCTTCTTACAAAGTAGATTTTGTAATATTCTCTATTTACGCTCTGCCTCTTGTTGTTGTACAAGATTCTTTTAAACTTAATCTTTTCCAGAAACTGACACTATACGGCTCCGGTTGAAGTCTTCTAATAAGGCATTTCTCAAATTACCTAATTAATTGAATAATATTTTCAATTATACAATACATTCCTACTTAGGATATTGAAGAATAATTTTATTGTAGTCACATTTCACTATATAAATACAATTAATGGCCTGTACATAATCATAATCTTTGTACTATCTTGTATTCTCTCATACTGTACAGTATATGAAAAATATATTTTACATTTCAATATATCCCTAACAATGAAAGTAAGTTTTACTTATATACATGTTTGCTCGTTTATTTCAAGCAAAGAGCGAAATATTGTCTATAATATGGTGGAGAGTAGTTTACAAGACGTAAATAATTGGATTTAATAAGTAGATATACAACAATTATTGTGTTATTCTCTATGTTTATTTATTTGAATGTAATTATTTGTAGTAGGTAGTATATTTACACACACACCCATACAAAGAATTTACTTATCTGTTTTTTGTAGTTGTTATATTGTAGTTCTCTATGTTTTAATACTGTACCTATTTATGACTCTTATCCTTCTTAACTTTGTCCAAAATAAACTCCTATAGTATCAGAAGATAATAGGTCTAATTATTCATCTGCATCTAAAGATGTATGCTTATATATATATATATATATATATATATATATATATATATATATATATATATTTATATATATATATATATATATATAATCATTCGTGTTTTAAATATAAAAGAGTAATATAATACATTGCTAAATATTTCCTTACCATGGTTTTCTTATTTAAAATTTAATAAATTCTACTATGAAAGTTTACAATGAGTACTGTTAGCACTATATTTCTTAGTCTCGTCGTGACATTAAAACTCAACGACGCAAACTTTTACAAAACTACTAATAAATTGTTCAAGCGTAATAAAATATTTTTTAATATTAGTATTAAAACATTTTAATAAACTCTTTTTCAAATATTACATAATTCAATCTACAAAATGTAAGTCCTAACACATCTGATTGTTTTTTACTTGCATATACCAACATATGCCCTTATACTGATGTAACTGTGACTTGCAATTATTACAAAATTTTAACTACAAAATGAAAGTCTTAACACATCTTTTGACTGATGTATTTGTGACTTGGAATGCACGAGCTTCAGATATAATTGCATTATCACAGATATTACATGTCCAATTCGCTCTACATATTCTTTACACTGACAGTTGTTTGTTGTGTTAGTATTATAGAGAATTTGATTTAATAAAATGCCATTTCATGAATGAAAGAATCTTGAGTAAGTACGAAGCTTGGCGTTTGTAAATAGATTGAAGGAAGAACTGTGTCTGAATCCTTAAATATCTGTGCTGCTGTCCATACTCAGTTTGCTGCATACAACGTTTTCTTCGTTTACGTTAAATTGAAATTCGATATTTATTCATATTTTCTTGCTTATTCTCTTCTGACTATAAATATAAATCACTGAATTGTAATAATTCTATGTGTTGCAGCTATATACATTGTATAGACAAATCTGTTGTATAATTGGTCTAATATAAAATTTTTTAGATTTATCAAAATATATCAATTTGAATTGTATATACAAGCATTTTCTATATTTCACCTAAAGAAAAGGTGAATTGTAGCTAGACAATTCCAATGCTGAGCGGGATACTATGAATATGTTACGATGTTATACTTTCTCCGTGCTAATATACCTGGTGGAGGCTTGGAATTTAAATCAGAAACAGTTTAAAGCTTTGTGGCGTGACGTTGTAGGGGAATGACATCGTGGGAGAAGAGAGTAAAAAATGAAGAAAGAACGCGAATTAAAAACAAAAATTTTCGCTACTGTGACTAATAGCTGAAGGATAGATCAAAGGAACAAAAAGTATTGGTAGTTGAAGAATTTCCTGACTGCTGAATTTCAGGGAAAGGAAGTTGTATTTTGTAGAGCCGCAATTAATTGAATAAAAGGTGAAAAACATGATTAATTTAATTCCTACATAGGTTAGTAAAAAAATGGCAATTCAATTTTTTTTTATTAAATAATCATAATGAACCACTACTACCATTTATACTATATATATTGACCAATCATTAATTTATCATACTATATTATTTATTAGTCTACTCAAGTTCAAACACATTTCTTTAAAATTGGTAGTGGATGACACTTCATATAATACAGGTTTTTCAAATATTAGTTCATTATTTTTAATAAAACAGTTTTTTAATTCACTTAATTCGAATCTAATCTAAATACTTGAAAAAATTTATTAACATCAATCGTCTACATTAAAAAGAGTTGTTTTTCAACATGAGTGTATGCATAAAAGTATTTTACTAATCATATTATTTTGAGCATTCGATAAATAATAAGTAGGTTCGTATGTAGAGTGAAAGTGTGTTTGTTTATTGGTACACTTTGGTAACTAATTTGTTGCCCTTATCAAGCTTGTAGTGCTATGAAACACAAAGTCCTTACACTTTACCTAGAACTTTCATTGAGTTAAATTTCTAAGAGCGTGCTACAGGTGTGATAAGGTTAACAAATTAGTTACCGAAGCGTCGCATTAAATAAATACATATAAAATATTTTATTAATGATTGGATATATGAACAATGTATATAAATATATATTGGGAAAATATTAGAAAGAGATTGAAAATAACGATGATGGTTTCCCAGCTCCGAAAGGAGTTTAGAAAGGGATTAGAATATAAAGAAGTTTTAATAGTCAGTAAAAATTTAGTTGGAATTACTATAATTTTTTTTTCTATTTTACCCTATAGAGTAACCCTTAGGTAATAGGTGAGGTGAAATAAAGAAAGTCTGAGGTTAAGAGGTTTTTGTGTATTTATTATTAAAAAATCGTATATAAGATAGATGGAACTGTATCAGAAGGTACATTCCATAGGATCCCAAATATAGAGCATGATTCGAATAGATTTATATGGAGTACAATCGAATTTATAAGAGTATCAGAAAAGACATTATATAAAAAAAAGTTAAATATTATAATGTGTTTCAACTATTTAAGAAAAATAACACTTGTACTTATGTTAGTGTGGTACACTGCCTATAGTATACCTTAAGGATAAGCTATAGTAGTACGGTAGCTTTGGGAGTTGTGTACCACTGTCAACTCAGACCGTCATTAACCATACTGGTAATTAAAAAAGTAAGAGTTACAACAGTCAAGGGTAACATAGTAATGTATCTTCGAGGGCTTTTAGTGAGAAACCAGTAGCTCAAGTGAAGATGTGATTAATTTTATTATTTATGAATAGCTAATGTAACTATAGTATTATTTATTAATTCTCGCTGATTCACAACTGATAACGTATGGGCTCAACCATGTTTTGATGACAATGCCAACACCTGAGACTTGTAACGATAACCTGAGACTTGTAACGACTACAAAACCTCAAAACTACCAAAGTCTCAGTAAGTTTTTACAAATTTACAAAATTTAAAGTTCGGATAGTCATAAACCTGTGAAAATGATACAAAACCCAATTACAACTCATGTAACACGCACATCTTGTATTTATACTGATAGGCTCAAAATAAGTCTATAATTCCCTTAAGTTGGAATTAAAAAAGGTTTAAAAGAGAAACCATGATTCTTGATATCAGTCATATTTGGTGTTTAATTGTTTTTTAACCGAAAATGTTCTCTCTTCAGACACTCGTACTTTTATATAAGTAGTTTACAGAGTATTTTGTTGCCCATTTATATATTTCCTATGATGTTGTACGTTTATGTAGGTATTACGTTGTACTTTTCTAGATGCATTATGTTGTTTTACATTTCTAGAGGCATTATTATTTTGTTCGTTTATATAGGAAATATGTGTTTGTACTTTTGTATAGGCATTATTTTGTTGTACTTTTTTAGAGGCAATATGTTATTGAACGTTTATAGAGACATTTTGTTTTTTGTACGTTGATAGAGGCTATACGTTTATGTACAGGCATTACGTTGTTGTACAATTATAGAGGCATTTTGCTGTTGTACGTTGATAGAGGGTATATGCTTTTGTACTTTCGTATAGGCATTATGTTGTTATACGTTTTTAGGGGCAATATGTTGTTGTACGTTTATAGAAGCATTATGTTGTTGTACGTTGAATGATGCAATATGTTACTGTAGGTTTTTAGAGGCAGTTTGTGTTGTACTTTAATAGAAGCTATGTGTTTTTGTACTTCTTATAGGTATTATGTTGTTATACGTTTATAGAGGACATATGTTGTTGTACGTTGATAGAGGGTATATATTTTTGTAATTTTGTATAGGCATTATATTGTATGTTTAGAGAGACAATATATTGTTGTACGTTTATAGAAGCATTATTTTGTTGTACGTTGATAGAGGCTATACGTTTTTGTACTTTTGTATGGGGATTATGCTTTTATACATTAATAGAGAGAATATGTTATTGTATGTTTATAGAAGCATTATGTGTTTGTAGGTTTATAAAGGTATTACATTTTTGTAAAAATGTGTTGTTGTTCGTATATAGAGGCAATATTTTGTGTACATTTCTATAGAGATTAAATTGTACATTTATAGATACAATATGTTGTTGTACGTTTATATAGGAATTGTTTTTTTTTACATTTATAGGGGTATTATATTGTTGTACGTTTATAGAGGCAATGTGTTGTTGCAAGTTAATAGAGGCATTATGTTGTTGTATAACTATTAAAAATGCAACACTGTATCTTTTTAAAGTTTCAATTTTGAAAACCTTTTTTAAATCCCAGAAGTGAAAGAAATAATTTTATTTACGTAACGTAATTAATTTATTAATTATGTTAATTAAGTTTTAATTTCATTTAAAAAAACAAATGAATTTGAAATTATTTTAATTAATTTGCTATAGCAACTATTACCACGTTTCTAGAGCTGTTGAAGAAATGGTTCGCTATGAAGGTTACATCGTCACGTTTTTAATATATTTAGAATTCCGTTTGAGCTCCCTGAAGCACAATTAAACGAACTTCAAACATTATAATTAATTTGTTTCCTGGTGTAAAATTGATGTTAGTTTTAGAATGACTTCATGACAAGAAATGTTTTTAAAATGCAATTAATAAATTGCAAAATTATTTGTAAAACATTTCTCTTTAAATGCAAATTTATGTTTACATTGATTGTCTCTCCCAGTTTCAGATCAGTTGGTATAACATTACATCAAGACCAACATGTTTTCAATTTTCTGAGTGTAGTATTCTTAGTGTAACTTTTATAATCTTTTTAAGAATTCTTAACATGTTTTATTTACTGTTAGTTAATATAAGCACTGCTAATATACAACACACACACACATACACACACACACACACACACACACACACACAAACATGTAAATATATATATGAATTTATTTGCGTGTGTGTGTGTGTGTGTGTGTGTGTGTGTGTGAGTGTGTGTGTGTGTGTGTGTGTGTGTGTGTGTGTGTGTGTGTGTGTGTGTGTGTGTGTGTGTGTGTGTGTGTGTGTGTGTGTGTGTGTGTGTGTGTTGATACGTATACATGAACACACGGAAATATATGATGAATAGTTAATTATTGACGCTGTCGAACATTAGCTATTATTCCTTTACCTAATCAGCTTAAACCGTTTAAAGTCTTGTATCCATATCTAAAAATCTAAATTAAAGATAATTTTATTTATGAAAATACTTACTACTTTGTACTTCTTGCTGTGATCGTCCAGGGTCATGTAACTCCGTCGGTCCGATGTCCATAATAAGATCCATAGCTGTTTATTGGTCAATATTATTGATATGCTATTCTGGCCTCCCAGTGCAGACACCAAAGCTGCTCTTGGTGAGTATATCGAGCAGGAGGATATGTAGCATCCACGGTCTCCTTTCTATTCTACAGTTGCGGCAGAGAGGCGATTCATTTAAATTAAATTTGAAAAGGTAGGTCTCAGTCCCAATATGCCCGATCCTTGCTCGTGCTTCAAATGCGGCTGTGGATCTTTGAACTCCTTGATAAATCTCTAGGTAATTTGGTTGTTCTTGTATGGCATAGAGTTTTTTACCTTTGGTTACCTCTCTCCAACGGCAAATTCTTAAAACCGTTGATTGAATCTCTTGAAGTTTTTCATATGCGTCTCTACAGCAGCTGCCCAGACTTCACTGCAATAGTTCAGTTTGTTCTTACAAAGGATTGTTCTCAAGCTCATGGTGTCAGCGCCCCAATATCGGCTGGCCACTACTTTGATCGAATTGAGACGTTTGCTTCAAGTTTGAACGTTTTTTTTCAATATGATTTTCCCTCTCTGCTTTTTATCTGCCATAGCAGCTGCCCCAGCACTTTTAGGTCAGTGGGGGCAGCTAGTTATATTGAAGGTTTATTATAACTAGCTTTAGTTTGGGTATGTAGTCAGCTAAAGTATTCCTTCTTATAAATATTGCTAATTTTGACTTTTCTGCTGTGATTTTTAGTCACTACTTTTTACACCAGTTCTTTCATTCGGTCCAGGGCTATCTCCATTACTGTGTGAGCTTTATTTGGATCTTTACGTGAGGTACAAAGCGTTCCGTCGTCAGCATAGGAGACACAATTGTCTTCTGGAGGTAGGTTCGACGCAATGTCATATATTCCAATAGTAAATAGTGAATAATACTTAAAAACTAAAGTAAAGCACATTAAATGAAAATAAGTCATATATTTTGAATGTTCCTTTTCAAAACAGACCATGAAAGGACATAGATAATATGTCTCTTATATATGATAAGGGAAACTAATTTTGAGTTTGGTAAATTTGAAAATTAAATCATTTTACACGAATATACTTTTAATGCTTCAATGTCACAAGAAAAGATGAAAGTATGGATCGGGGTCATTTCGAAAACATACAATTTCAAGATAGGATATCATACATATTATATAATGATTTGCAATGTAAAACTTTATCCAGTCTCTCTCACAAATGTATAACGCCATGAAGCTATGACTGTTAATATTTTTTTAATGTGAAGGAAAACACAATGCTTTCTATAATTGAAATATTTACCCCGCATTCAATAGACAAGTTGCTGAAAGCTTTTTACGCGTTCTCTTCCAAGTTTATTACAAAGAATGGAGTTGCTTTAGCTATAAATACGCTCAGATATAATTTACTTTTTAATATGAAAACCTTTTCTTGGGCGCCGAAACACTTCCGCGCGCAATAAAACCCCTCCATGTTTTTATAAAAGGTATTTGTTTTGTGATTAAACTTCAGAGAAAGAAAAATATTTTTTTGTAACTAAGAGAATCATTTTACGATCAGAACAATTTTTTTAATAAAGTGTTAATGAGAAATATTTGCCTTTATGAATATTTAGACTACGTAACAATATCGTACGATAATAATATTAAATACGTAAACTAACATTGGGTATTGTTCAGAGGCTAGGCAACAAAATCATTTTACAACTTTTTAGTGTGAATTTGTTTTGAAATGAATAATTAAATTGTGTGTTATATGTATACAGAGGTTTCACAGTATATATTTGTTTATTTAAATTTATTACAAAAAAATATATAAATAACTCCCATTATAAACCTTTAATTTCATATGGGTTTCGAAGAATTGTGATCATCATCATCAGTGATGCAACTACATACATATAGATATAGCCAAAGCAATGAAACATAGTTACTTTAATTAAACTTATATGTTTGTAGTAGCACCACTGACGATGATGACATAAATTATCGAAACGCCTATGAGAATAAAGTTTTTTAGTTGTGAGTTGTTTATATAAATATAACTTACAAGCCAACTGGAATGATATTTATATTTGTATGTGTGTGTGTGTGTGTGTGTGTGTGTGTGTGTGTGTGTGTGTGTGTGTGTATTTCGAAATACATGTACAAGATTAAATAGATGTAAATATTTTAAGTTTATAGTTTAACTTTTCTCAAACGCGCCTAGTTCTAGTTAAATTTCAACCATAGTTATAATAATATAACAATACCAATAATTATGACCCTTTAATATGTCATCTAAAATTCTGTACAGGAATCAGATATTCCTTACTCTGGCTATTTGGTATTCGAGGAAAGCCAGCACTGTGATTCAACCGCAAAGTTTAAACCTACGTACTTATTTTCACAGATTGATTCCAACCAAGAGCTAGAAATGCATGTAAAAATTCTTTTGCGCTACATGGAATCGATGCAGATCCTTTAGCATCGTAGCCATGTGCTCTATTCTCTATACCACGCAGCAATGTCAATAGTATTTTTAGTTCTGAATGTTGATGCAATTGTTATTATTTGTACCATTTAACTGAATATTTTGTGTATAATTTCTTTCATTTTGTTTATGTTATTATATAATGTACTTATAACTAATTATATATAGCCGTTATATGTTGTATTATATTCTTAGTATATTACTCTTCCCTTTTAAAAGCATTTAAAGCGAAACAAATGTTTCTAAAAGCGATATCCTCTGATTTTCCAATCAGATTTCCTTAAGACGTAATTCAGACTTTTCACACTCTGAAACGTAGATATAACATCCTTAAAATAAAAGTAAGAAATTTAAATCTCTCGCCAAATCTAACACAAGGAAGTTTAAATTAAGTTTCTTTAAAAGCTTTAGAATGGCAATGTGAATTTTTAATGGGAACGTGGATTCTCTTATAAAGAAGGGATTTTTTATAAACCTCTTTCCTCGCTTTCTCATTAAAACTATATTTTCATCTTATAAAAATTTATCTACGATTAAATCCTTTGGATGTGGTTATTGGCAAGCTTAAGTAATAAATTAGGCAGTCTAATTTATTCGGATTGTAAAAGATTTTAATTTTTACAACGAACCAGCAGAGTAGGCGTTCTTCTTACGGGGTTTAAGTATATTTGTATTGATTGAATCGATATTTGTATTTGGGTTGGACTATAATTTACAGAAGTTAAATCCCAATAATTATATCAAACTGAAACTTACCTTTTTCTGTCATGAAAAACCGAGAGAAGGAAAAGCTTCTGCTTGCAACATTAAATTTGTAAACTATAACTAGCGTTGAGAGACTAATAACAAACATTTACTATCACCTGTTTAATTGGGTTTTAAAGTGACTTTTACTGGTAATTACCAACATATTTACTATCACTGATTAATAAAATGGATTAGTATGTAATGGACTGAAGATAATTGAGAGTTAAGGGAGCTTTCAAGGCCATTAAGTGGAATTTCTAAATACAAATAGGCCTATGTGTTAACCAGGGACCCTAGTAATGTGTATGTAAAATTTCAGCTCATTAGGTACAGCAGTCGTTTTTACGTGATTTGTTAACAGACAGACACACACACACATAAACTGAGCCAGTAGGTTGTATTACAACAATGATTTCTACTTGTAGTGTATTGACTTTTGTTTCTGTAAAACTACAAAATGTAGGATTTGAACACAAATAAATTTTACATAGCTACATGCAAAAATGCTACTACGAAACTAATTAAGAACACAAACATGAGAAAACAACATGCATTTTTTTTTTATATATCAAAACTTTACTATGGCTTAACAATGTAGTTGCAAAACTATATGAAGATGCAAAATTAAATAAATAAAAATATGTATTTTGTTTTCTTGTCTGGTTATATGAATAAAATACCAAGGAAACATATGCTAAAAATGCAGACGGAGATGTCTCTTGCTCTGTCCGCGGCGGGGATTCAATTATCGGGACATAACTTTCCGAGATTAAGGCGCGATAGAAGGTTATTATTTCCGAGAACGTTGACAAACTACTGCAGCCTTTTCAGAACGCGCTGCGACTTGTAACGAACGTAATTGTAAAGATGGAAAATAGATTACAATTTGAATTTTGCTTTGAGCAGATGGCAAGATGTTTTTGAAAGGGTTGTGCTGAAATCTTAGAACATACGTATTCCTATAAGCATTCAATGGTGTTTAACGATGTTACAGTCAGAATTAAAACTTGTATGATTTGAAAATTTATAAGTTCAACAATACAACAGAATCGTAATTTGTAGCTGACGTAAGAAGAATAGACTTGGGTCTTGGATAGTTTGCTACCTCACAATAAACAGATTATTCCGCCTATCGTGATTATCCCTTGACGAAGTAATAATTGCAGCAAATTGTGAGTTTATAATTTAGTACTGGAACAGAAACGATGGTCACCATACGCGATTAGATACAGGCTTTTAGTTATTATTCGGTTCAGTATTTTTATACAACGGGCGAATAGTAGTCAAATTATTCGATATTTTCATCGGCTTACTACCGCTGCTCTGAGCTGAAATGTTTTTATAGTGCGTTTTTAGTAATGTTAGGTTATTATTTTATTTGTTTAAATATTGTACTGTTACGCCAAGAATGTTTTACGATTTCCGTTATCTTTGGGATTTTCTAAATCGCTAGATTTGTTTTACAATATCGACATTTCAATCGATGTACATATCAAACAATATATATATATATATATATATATATATATATATATGTGTGTGTGTGTGTGTGTGTGTGTGTGTGTGAGTGTATATAAAATACGTTTTCTTGTTTAATAATTTAAAAGAACATAGGTTATTCAAATACAAGAATATTTATTAATTTATATTCAAAGCTTTTCGTTGGTAAATAGTACCACATCATCAGGAATGGAAATTACAATAATCATTACAATTATTGTAATTTTCATTCCTGATGATGTTGGTACTGTTTACCAACGAAACGCTTTGAATATAAATTAATAAATATTCTTGTATTTGAATAACCTATATTGTTTTAATATATATATATATATATATATATATATATATATATATATATATATATATATATATATATATATGTGTGTGTGTGTGTGTGTGTGTGTATTTGTGAGTGTGTGTTTTATTTGGGAAAAAACTATTACATAATGCTTGTATTATTGAAATTTAATTATTTTGTGCAATTACGTAGACTAACTAGAATATTATTTCTATGTTAATGTTTATTTGTTTCCTTCTAATTTGGTAAAGGTAAATTATAAAGTAAACGATATATATATATATATATATATATATATATATATATATATATATATATATATACATATATGGTTAAATAAAACATCCATAAACAAAAATATATAATTTTTATTTTGAATAATACAATTTTACTAAACTAAATTAGTAAAGCTTTCGCTCATTTGCAGTACCAGGATTCTCAAACTTACATGTATCACAGAGTTCTATGAAATGAGGATGTAGTCGTAGAACTCTGTGTTACTTTTAAATATAAGCTTGAGAATGAGTGTTGTAAATAAGCGAAATCATCACTCGTTTAGCTTATTAGTATTAGGTAATAAAAACTTTAAATAATCTTTTATGCAACCATATATATTTGACGAGATAATAATTGTATCCAAGAATTATAATATATATATATATAAATATATATGTAAGAAAAATATTAAACATAATTTTCTTGATTTGAATTTTGCCGCGTTGTGAGTATCAGCTGTTTGTTACTTTTAGAAAGATTTTCAGCTGTAGGTAATTTAGCATTTTTTGTTTGTTGTTAGAAAAGTTGAAATATTGTTGTTACGTGAAATATTGATTTCTTAAAAATAATAGATAACATTGAGTGAACGCTGTTGCGACACAATAATTTAAACTAAAATAATTAAGAACATTAAATGTCGTTTCTCTGTTCGCAGGTATTTATATTATAAGTTACACAACATACAAATCTGTGGAATATGATGGTTCGAATAAACATACATACTTTTACAGAGAAACTCAGTTGTGTTCTTTATTTTAATTACTGTTATAAATAACAGTACAGTTATGGCAAATAAAAAAATACCATTATATATATATGAGAGTGAGTGGGTGTGTCTGCGTGTTTCTGTATGTGTGTGTGTGTGTGTGTGTGTGTGTGTGTGTTTGTGTGTATATCACCTTAACCTACCTTTCAGGATATATATTCCCTGTGTTGTAAATATAGGTGACGTCTTCTTATTAGTGACACTTATTTTGCTTAGACATCTTGTAACATCGGCGACAAGGATTTGCTTTTCCAATAAGTAGATTACGGCTTGTGTCAGTACACATTTAAATACAATGGAACAGTATAGAAATATCACAGATTCGATGTGACTAATGCCTGCCAAAGTTCTTGATAATTTGACTCAGCGTTTAACTCGTCCTGTCACAAAAACAATTTTCGTCACTAACTCTTTGTAGAAAATGAAACACAAAATGAAACATGCTAGAATAACTTGGAATAACTGTAGAGTATAATTAATTATAAATAAATAAAGCTTAAAACAATAAAAAAACTTTGTATTTACTCTTTGTTAAAGATATAACACAAATCCAAACATGCTAGAACTTGGAGGAACTGTAGAGTAATTTTTAATTATAAATAAATAACACCTGACCTTTTAATTATGACCTGATGTACGTTTCGTTATCAAAGACATCATCTGCAGAGGAGATCTGCAAGATCAACTCAGAGTCTTGTAATTCATCTAAATTAGTCTTGAAGTACTTTCTTCCGAAGATGATTGCTTTGCAATCGAATGTACATCAGGACATAAATAAAACCTGTTTGTGGTTTTATTTACTTATAATTAAATATGCTTACAATACAATATTTACTGTCCAATACTAAAATATTCCATTTCAGTCACGAAATCCATGTATGTATAAACTGTTAAAATAATAACCATAAACAAGGACAAACTGCTGGAACAGAGCAAACGCCTGTCACAGATTACAAAAGTAACGTGCTTATATCGTAACTCATTCTTGCACAGATTCATCTTTGTAATTGAACGTCTGTCGCAGAGACAGGACGTGAACAGGTGTAACATCCGCATCACACTTCCTGCCGCCATGAATACGTAATCTCCTCCCCCCGGGTTACATTTTGAAAGATTAACGCATTTATAGTGTCAACGAACAAGGTGGTTGCCTCAGTCTAAAGTTATCTGTTAATTTTCAGACACAAAATTGTCATTTCATTTCTACTCAACAAAGTGATTGTAATCCCATTCATTCTAGTCCCTTTACATAATATATTAGTTTTCTGTATTTAATGTTTATACAACTGACAAAGAACACTCTTTATCTAACTGCGATAATTCTCTGAGTAAACAAGGTGTGTTATTTAATAATAAGAATAACAATATGTGTATTATTTGTTTCAATGAACTAGTCATCGGCAGTACACATTAAACATAGATGAGATAAAAATTAATGTAAAATATCTTTAAAGTAGGGGGTTGAAAATCCGGATCAGTTAGGAGCGGGACCCAACTAATGATTGGATATGTGTTGAAACAGTTGTTTTACAACAAAACGTGTAGCATAATTTCAGCTGATATATGTATATATATATATATATATATATATATATATATATATATATATATAACATATATATGTTATATATGTATATATATATATATATATATATATATATATATATATATATATATATAATCATATGTATTGTTCAACTCACCTAAAGGTGTCTCATAGCGAAACCTGACGAAAATTATACTGACGCAATATCTTATGTATATATTCATCTAATAAGTTTATGTAGGTGTCGCTATAGAGGTCTTCTCTTCACAATAGTTTTCATAGCTTTAAAATGTTTTTCTTTGGTGTAACACACAAAGTTTATAAACTCTATTATGTTACTATGGTAACAATAGACAAACGTAAATAAAATAAGGAAGCATGTTTTTATTGTATTTAGTTTTAAATGCGTTAGTTTTGTTATGGTGACACCTAGGTCATTAGGGAGCTATGTTACAGTCCGAATGTACAAGAGTTTCTAACGAAAGAAACTTCAATGCTCTAAGATTATGAAAGTTTGTTTATTTTTTCTTAAACATATAGGTATCGGTAAACTATTTTTTCCCATTCAGCTATAATAATTATGTGCCATAAACATATATTACTCACACACTCTTACTTACATACCAAGACATTCAACTCAAACACACTCATAGCGTAAACTACTCACATCTGTAAAAACTGACAAGTAAATCAACGGAATATCCGAAGGTCTGAGAACACATGATGTGAGAAACGATTCACAGAAATATTTCCAGCATCATTTTGATTCATTTAACGTAGCTTATTAAATTTAAATCGTTGACAGATGTATCAAAACTAAAATTTAAGTAAAACATCTACAGTTGTATAAATGATTCGTAGATGACGGTTTTTTGCTACATATTTAAACATACTTGTTACTGTATATTTATATATGTATATATAACGTGTATATATATATATATATATATGTGTGTGTGTGTGTGTGTGTGTGTGTGTTGTGTGTGTATGTATTTATATAAGTATATATTCTTCTACGACGGGGAAGAATAAAGGTTTTTCTCAATTTATAACATGTATAAGATTTTGAGGCTTTTAAAGGTACCAATAATCATAAGAAATTCATTGAAATAAAAAAAAAAAACAGCTGCCTAGGATTATCAAATATTTCCGCTGAGTACAGCTGAAAAACAGCTGTAAAAATAATGTACGGATAACAGCTGAGTACAAATATTTTAAAAGTATTAACGGCTAATTAGAAATGTAATCAGCTATAGTTATTGGAGTTCGTCTTACCGTATTAGATGTGTTTGGGAAATGTATTAAATTAGATTTCATCACTGGTTTCGGAAAAGGAAACATATTTCTGCCCACAATTAAATTCATATCATATGGGAAGGAACCGATTTTCTTTGAGACTTGAAATTTCGTTAACTATAAACAAGGCTAAGGGTAGGCCTAACTTATTCTTAAGAGCAGGGCTAAAACTGACCAAACCTGTTTGTATGCACGGCTAACTTTATGTTGCACTAAGCAGAGTAAGCCCTCAAGATCCAATAAAGATGCATATTGAAAATAGGTTTTGTCAAAAAAATCAAATTGAAAACGCATTTACAAAAAATAAAATATACAAGGGTTTTACATTATGAAAAACAAAACTAATTCAAATTTAATTTGTATTATATTAAATACCTGAATTATATTAAATTTAATTTATATTAAAACATAAAACTACAACACAAAAGTTTAAAATTAGTTTCAATTGACCCTACAAACCCCTAGTTTGATGTATTTGTACTATCGTTTTCATGATAATTCTAACAATTCTAAAGACATCATCGATTGTAGTCATGCTTTGTCACACTTTTTTAAGAAATGATAATTTCCCAACAACAGAAAAGTACCATAACATTTTGCGTAACAATATTATTTTGCCAAGCTGCTACAGTTACATAGCAAAGTGTATCCATGACGTCATTAAACCGCTGCCGTAAACATTATTATTTATGGTGCGAATTTACATATTTAAATGAATAGGCTATTAATTGTTACATGATATTAAATGCTAATTACAAAAACAATTAAGGCCTGGCATGGATTTGTACCGTCAAAACTTTATTAAAGTCGTAATTAACCAGTGGTGTTACTAAAACCCACCGGTTGTAAATAAGCAATTTTAATAAATCTGCTTTACAGTAATTATTAATTAATAACTACTAATTTTATTTTTACACCAATTAAAAGTTGGAAACTATAAGTAGAATCAAAACAAGAAAGTTGATAAAATAAAACACAGTGTGTGAAACTAAATTATAAATTCTCAATTATTTTAGATAAGAAAACTATACATTTCCTAATCAAACTCACTGCCTGGTAATATAATAGCACCTGCTACCACTATTGAAATATGTATCGCTACAATTTCATCGATAATATTTAAACTAATTTGAAGCAGTATATAAATAGTTGGTAATTTACTTGAGAACTTTTGTACAGATATTTTACTTCTGTGTACGATGTATTTAAGGATTTTAATTACGTAACGTTGATACACAGACGATAATGTACAATTATTCAAACGTAATTACCCAGAATTATTTTTATAAACTTAATTACCAAAAAATGTTTGCCCATTTTAATGCTCAGCGTACTTGAGGAACGTTTGTGCTATCATATCACCAGATCATTAATTAACGCAAGTGTACTTTTGTCACCTGGCAAATAAGCCATCAACGTTATTCCGAGTGGCACTTATAAATTATGAAGTTGATTCTGCGTCGGAGATGCCAGAAATAGGTTTTACATTAAGGCTTAACTAACAAACACACACACACACAAACACACAATCTCTCTCTTTCTCTCACTCTCTTACACACACACACACACACACACACACACACACACACACACACACACACACACACACACTGTTGGGCCGCCGAGTGGTTAAGAGAGCCCAACGGTTTTGGATATGTGATTCCTGTATTTGTAGGTTATTTAGAATAATAACTTCTTCTTCGATCTTATTGATCATTTTATTATTTCCTTTAATACACTTACTTCTCAAAAATTCTATACTTCACATTAATAGAATTACTACTTCACAAAAACTTCTTATTATGCAATACTCTTCTGATTCGAGGAGCAACACGCTCCTCGAGCAATCTACTGAGATTGGTAATGGGTGATTGTGTCCCTGTGGTTTTATAGTATTCAGACATTCCTTGAATTATTTCCAGAACATTCTCTGTTATCTGGAATCTTAATGGGTTTCTATAATATTTTAATTGTTTTAACTTAATTACAAGCAATTTAGTTATTGCGTTTTTGAATTGAAATATCTATTATGACATATTTGAAAATATAGGGTGTTACAAAAGGCAGGTAACCACTGGGGCACAACACCTCCCTTACCTTTTAAAATGTTTTGCCATATATTTGCAAAAAATTTAAATTTAATCCTTAAATTTTATTCCGTAACAATCAATTACAATATTTATTACATTCTCATTATAATTAGTAACCTTCATTCAATCTCATTACAATGTAAATTACAATCTAAATTACATTCATTAATTACAGTTATTCGTTCATTATAATGATACTCTTCATTATTCTTTAATTTCAATAATAACACAATACATTCTTTAATTATTATCATTCATCACATTTGCAATTAATTACATCATTAGGTTTCATCATTACTCTTATCATTAACAGTCTTTAGATACATAACTAACTTCAACCTCAATTTATTAATATTTTCTTTCATTACTGATTTATTAACTACTTTTACAATTCACAATCTTTATTAACTATAATCATTTATTACTTTTAAAATTACTGTTATTTGTTATTTATAATCTTTAGTTATTGAATCCCACATAGCTTTTCAATTTATTTCAAAATTAAAATTTCTCAATTAATTTCTTTTTCTATTTTCAACTTTCGGTTGTTATAACTGTTTATTTTGATCGTATTTTCATTAATCGTTCACTTCTTCTAATCTTTCGTAGTGGAATTGCTTGACTCGATGTTTGTTCTAAACTATCTTTATCTTCTGAATTATTTTCTTCCCTTGGTGGTGTATCTTCTAGTGCTAGAGCTACTGTTTCACGATTACGTCTAGTTAATTTTATTTTGACATATTTTAGAATGCCACATTTAGTAATTACATACACAGTAATCAATATTACAACTATAATTAATATCATTATTTGATAATAAGTAGCTGAATCCCAATTACCTTCTGCAACATTTATAGGTTCGTATTCTTTCATCATGTTCCTCAATTTGGTAATTCTTATACTAGCTGCAGTCAAATCATTTAGATGATGTGTTAATGGTTTCAAATTTAATTCCTTATGCCTTTTCGTAAAGTTTTCGTATTTTTCAATTATTTCCCTTTCTTCTTTATTCGGTCCAATATTAATATGTGGAATTAATAAATTAAAATTTCTAAATATTTCAATTTTAGTGGTTTCTCTTGATAAAAGTGTGAAACTTGATCCTATAGCCATGCAATCCGGGTCCAAAGTCAATTGACCTTTTGTTGGTAATCTCAAATCTTTTACAGACGCCATTATTCCATCATTATTCTTACAGGTGACTGTAATTATTTCATTATCTGGTACTGCAGCAAATACCCATGTATTAGAATTTGGAATTCGTTCCCAAATTGGATTTAAACTGTTGGTTATTCTTAGATTACATTTCGGATCAGATTTGTTTTTTTAAAAATTTCTATTTCACATCTTACATGTGTATGCTCTACTTGACTCATTGGGAATATTATGCTAATATCGCTGCATAATATAATTGGAGGTGGTAAATAATTCTGAATTTCCTTTTGTGTGGGTGTCACAAAGTATTGCAAATTTTCAGATAACCCTATGAATTCTGTCGTTTTTTTCTGGGAAGGTGAAAAGTTTATTTCCCGTTTCATCCTTGGAACTAACTTCCGGTATTTGTATAATTTTGAATAAATGAAATCTTCTGGATCCGTGTTCTAAAGGTATTCTGATGATGTATCTTAAATAATTGTCTACATAATAGGCGACACTTTTTACGATATTATAGTAATAGTATACGTTTTCTACGGATACCGATATAGGTAAGCTATCGCCAGTCTGTAAATGATTTTTAACTTCTTGTAAAATTTTTTAAAAATTCCCTCGGTTTTATAAGATAGGAACTTATTTTACCCATTCGTGCATGGTCAATTGCATCATACAAGTTATGAAGTACATCTGTTGTTTCCTGTATTAAGTCTTGCAGCACTGACATTTCTTCTAATATTTCGAGTTGTTTGTTGAAACGTATAGTAATATCTTTAATTTCTTCTTTATTGCTTAACATTTTTTTTCTAAATATAAATAAGATTTTGTTAAAATATCTTGATTTTCTTTCATTTCCAATGTGGTTTTGTTCACTCCCCATAAAGCACTTTGGACTATTGTTAACTGATGTTTCTCCAGTTGATAAATTCTTCTATTATCTAAGTTTATGCTATTAATTTTCTTGTTATAATATTCCTCGTCATCTGCATCCATATTTTCTGTAATCACTTTTATTACTCTTCCAACACTATCAAATATTCCTCTTTTAAATCTACGTTTATGCTCTATCAAAGCAGTTAATTGTGAATATGTGCCTTTTAACTCTGATAAGGTATGCTGTAATAATTCAAGTTTTGGATTATTATCAAACACAGTGGTAAAGCCGATTCTGCTTATTTGCAATTGTTTCCATACATCTTCTACTAAATGCAATCGTACATCAATCGGTCCAAGAGGTATGTTATATAGAACTTCCCAGTTTTCGTTACTTAATGAAAACCAAAATTGTGGCACAAAATACATTCCTGGGTAATTAGCTATGGTTTTTACTATCACTTGTTCATTTGAGATACCAAAATCGCATGTTAAGGCTATTAATAATATTTTTATCATTGACTTTTGTTTTTCTTGCATCCTTCGTTTTCTTTTTTTTTTAATCTGTAATAACAATACAAGTTATTGGTATTAACCTAATTTCTTAAATTTTACTTAATCTACGATTGCAAAACAACCCAATTTTGAAAGTTTTAAGGGCTTTCAACCTTAAATCACTACTGATCCATCTGACTGTTACTTAGTTGTATAACTTTATGTCAAGATGCTTCAATAGCTACTAGGCCTTTTGATAGGAGGCCACTGAACCCTAAATCACTAGAACAGAAAGGGGGTTGTTTGTCCTTTTTATTCTAGCTACACCTGAACTTCGCGTTCATAACAATTACTTCATATACATAATTATCTTAATAGAACATATTATTTATTACATCTCTCATGTTCATCTATGAACATATTTAACATTATTATTAATCGTTTCTTTCCTTGCTTTGAAATCAATACAAAATTATTACATAACATGTAATTCCATGTCATTCAGAATGGCTTAAATCAATTCACATATGTATTACTTCATATTCACTTTTTATATAATTTCTACATGTACTTCTCACATATATTTCTTCAACATAACATTTAACACTAATTTTCTTCTTTATGTATTCCATTACTTACATTACTTTGTGATTTATCACTTTCCTTAATACAATTTTATTCTTTCTCTTTAATTAACAGTTCTTATTTTACACCTTATATATTTATAACAAAATATTTTCTTTCTTACTTTTATATATTTTCAGCACATTTTACATTTAAGTAAGATATTACCTAGTCATCTAAACATCTCATTCTAAAGGGTTTTAACCGATTTACATGTGTAATATAATCCTGTCTCCCTTTTTTAATTTTATAATTTACTTCATTAATCCTTTCAAGTACCTTGTAAGGTCCTATCCATGGTCTCTTAAGCTTTTTAGATCTACCTCTTTTTACAGTTTCATCATATAGTAACACCTGTTCTCCTGGCTTAAAAATTTTTAATTTAGCTTTTGAATCATAATATTCCTTTACCTTGTGTTTACTATTTTCTAAATTTTCTTTAGTATTTTGAAAAGCTTGTTGTAGCTTTTGTATAATGTCCTGCACATAGTTTTCTTCTCCTAAATTCTGCTCTATTATATCCTTTTTAATTACTTCTGTAGGTAAGTTTACTTCTCTCCCATGAAATTAATAGTACGGACTGTATCCAGTTGTTGAATGTGGTGTCGCTCTATAAGCCATTAGTGCAAAATTAATCCATTCATCCCAGTCGTCTTGGTTTTTGTTAACAAAATGGCATAAATTATTCATCATAGTTTGATGACTGCGTTCTACAACTCCATTAGATTGTGGATGGTATGCAGTTGTTTGAATTTTTCTAATTTTTAGTAACTTACATATTTCTGAAAACAATTCACTAGTGAAATTTGATCCTTGATCTGTTGTTAGACTTTCCGGACATCCGTGTCTACAAATTATATTATTTACAAAAGCTTTTGCTATTGTGTCTACCATTTGATCTGGTATTGGTATTGCTTCTGGGTATTTAGTAAATATATCTTGAAAGGTTAGGAGATATTTATTGCCATTTTTTGTTACTTGTAACGGTCCTACTATACCCATTGCAACATGTTGAAACGGTTTAGCTGGAGTGTCGCTGACTTGTAATGGTGCGGGTTTCCTATCTTCTTGAGAAGTTTTTCTTTCATTACCAGATTTGCATGTGCTTATAAAGTTTTCAACATCTGTTCTCATTTTCGGCAAATAGTATTTTAACTTTAGAGCGTTCAGTGTTCTTTTATTTCCTTGACGTCCTCCTAACGGTTTTTCATGGTATTCACTTAATAACTGTTTCTGTTCTTCTTTTGAATCTATCCAATACCTGTATTCTCCCTTTTTGTTTTTGTGTAGTTTTAAAACAATTGGTTCCTTATTTCCTCCTTTGTTTTGTAACGGACTAGGTTACTTGGGAAATGAAAATATAAAGTTTTAAATTACATAGTTATACAATTTATTAATCAGTGACAAATTACAGTAGAACAAAAGACAGCAATGTGTCGAGTAATTATCTTTTAATTACTGCTAGTTATTCCATACATTTGAATTACTTATTGAACTTTAAGATTTATATATATATATCGACAAGATAGTAACTTAATATTTTCAATTGAATTTTTAGAAGTGAATATTCAAAGGACAATTTCTACCGTTCATGTGTTAACCGTTTATCAATTAAAATTCAACTTAGTAACATTAAAATACATTTTCTCTTTATTAATATCTAAAACGTACCTGCTTGTGCACATTATTTATTTAAAAAAAAACACTTTAACACATATTAAGCATTGCCCATGGCTTTTGGAATCACTAATCACTTAACACATCGCTCGTGCAAATAAGCGCACTTAAACAAAAATTATATACACATTTACTCGTTTGAAAAACATAAATTATCGCTTCTGACTTCTTCTTTTGTTGCGTTAATAAAATTCGGTACCTGCCTTGACATCTTAAATTTTGAATACTGGAAGCTTATAAATTTCTAAGTTATGTCCGAAATGCCATCACATGCGTCTCGTTCGGAAACCTTTTGAGAAGTGGGGCTTCTGAAGGTACAAGCAAACGGAACTTTCCCACCCTCGATTATTATTTCGAATATTTTGATTGGTCCGTCAGATCATGCGATATCAGACCATGTTACGTCACATGAGGTGATGTGAGTTTTTTAAGTTAAGCTACCAACTCGTACGATATTTTACATTTTTACCCGCTAGGGGTGCTACCATCTATGCTAACTTCACAATGTGCACCAAGAAACAAAAATTTTCTTTTATATTGGAACGATATAATTATTAAATAAAAATCAAATATATAAATGAATTTATATGTAACACCTTATTTTTAAGAGTGTTACAGTTTATTTCTTCAGTATCGTTCGTTTCTGTTATATTTATTTGGTTTATCGCTATTCTACTTAATGCATCAGCGTTAACGTTGGTTTTTCCTACTTTGTATAAAATTTCGTAGTCGAATTCTTCTAATTTCAATCTCCATCTCATTAATCTACTCCCTGGGTCCTTGATACTGAATAACCATTTGAGTGGTTTGTGGTCGGTTACAATTTAAAATTTCCTTTCATATATGTATGGTCTGAAATGTTTCACTGCCCAAACTATTGCTAATAATTCTTGCTCTGTTGTACTATAATTTGATTCTGCTTTGTTTAGTGTTCTACTGGAAAATTCTATAGGTTGATCTTTTCCTATTGGTCCTTGTGATAATATGGCTCCTAATGCGATTTTGCTAGCATCCGTGGCTATAATAAATTCCTATTCAAAGTCTGGATATTGTAATACTGGTTCACTTGTAATTATTTCCTTTAATTTTTGAAATGATTCTGTTTGTTCTCGTTCCCATTTGAAAATTGCTTCTTTCTGTAATAGTTTATTTAAAGGTTTAGCATGTTCTGCGAATTTTGGTATGAACTTCCTGTAATATCCGATTAGTCCTAGGATAGATTTAATTTGTTTTGCATTAGTCGGTGTTGGATAGTTCATTACAGCTTTAATTTTTTCAGGATCTGGTTTAACTCCATCTCCACTAACTGTGTGTCTTAAAAATTGCATTTGTTGCTTTAAGAAATTACATTTATCTGGTTGCAATAATAGTCTATGTTGACGTAATCTGTTAAAAACAGCTGTTAGTTTTTCTATACGATCATTTAAATTTTTACTGTGAATTATAATATCATCTAAATAAACAAAACATATTTCTTCTATTAGTCCTGAAAGAACAGTATTCATTAGTCGTTGAAACAGTGCTGGTGCTCCTTTCAAACCAAATGGCATTCTGTTAAATTTCAAATGTGAGTTGTTTGTACTAAATGCAGTTTTACATTTATCCTCTTCCTTAATTTTTATTTGATGGTATCCTGAGGCTAAATCCAAAGCAGTATAGTATTTTGATTTTCCTAATTGGTCTAAAATTTCTGTAATATTTGGTAATGGATAAGCATCCCCGATGGTTATTTCATTTAATTTTCTGAAGTCAACTGCCAAACGCCATTTTCTCTGTCCACTGTTGTCCATCTTCTTTGGTACAACTACAATGGGTGCGTTGTTTGGGCTATTGCTTTCTCTTACTATTCCATCATCTAGCATCTGCTTAACTTGTTTTTTAACTTCTTCTTGATGCTTATACGGTATTCGATACGGTTTGATATTAATAGGTGCTGAATCTCTAAATGTTGGTATTTCATGTTCGATCGAGTCTGTCGCTGTTAATTTATCACCTGGCAGATAAAAAATATCCCTGTACTTATTACAAAGTTTGGTTAATTCTTCTTTTTCATATTTTGATAAATATTATAACTTTAGATGTTGTTCTACTCTCTGTTCTTTGCGCTGAATCGCTTTAATTTCCAATGGCTGTAGTTTAAACTGTCTGTCTTCAATGTTTATATTCATTTCTTGTTTGGTTCTGTTAATAAACATAACTTGTGCTTGATTATTCTTTGCTTTAACCAATGTATCTGGCACTGATAATCCTTGTTCAATTTCTGTATTTTCTATTAATCCTTCTCCATTTTTGTCTACAAATATTTGTACTAGTTTTTCTGACCTGGCTGGAATTTGTATGGTCTGTTCCATTAAAGGTATACTATTTAGCCCTACTCTTAATGATTTGTCATTGTAATCTATAGTGGCTTTAAAGTATTTTAAAAAGTCTCTGCCTTTAACTCCATCCGTTTTTAACTTAAAAGTATCAGGTACTACATGAAAGTCGTACTCTAATGTTGATTTTTCTAAGTAAATTTTGAGCACAGTTCTACCTATAGTAGTAATTGTTTCATCACGAATCCCTTGTAGATTAATTTTTATTCTATCATCTATTAAGGTGTCATCTTTCAAGCAATGCAATTTAATTAAACAAATATCAGCCCCTGTGTCCAGAAAGAATGGTGAATTTGGTCTAATCAATTCATCTACCTCTAAAATTATCTGTTCATCTCCTGGTGTATTTATTGAGCCGATTTGAACTGTTTTGCAGACCTGCCCATACGACTCCTTATTGGCAGGCTCTTGTCGTTTCCCTGACTAGGTAACTGTGTTTGTTCATTATGAGCTTTTGTTCTACAATAGTGTGCTATATGCCCGAATTTATTGCAATTATAGCATTTCATTATCTTAACCCTTGCATTGGAAGTGGTTGCCTTGTTAGAATAACATTCCGATGATTTATGTCCACTTTTTCCACAATTGTAGCAATTAGCCTTCCTTTGAGGCATTTCCTTATTATATTGTTGGAAACTACTTTTTAAATCATACTGTTTCTGTGCCTTAGCCTCTCTTTCTATGTTACTGGCTACAGATAACGCTTCTTTATAATCCTTACATTTATAGGCCCTAACTTGGAATCTGATTGGTTCCCTTAAGCCAGATACATATTGGACTAGGATCCGGTCTTCCATAATTTTTTGAAAAATTTCAGCATCGTATTTTTTCTCTCGAATGTTATATTCTGTAATTTTTGCTGCTAGGGTACAAGTTCTTTCCCCATATTCACAAACTGATTCTTTTGGATTTTGCGAAAGCATCGCGAATTCCTTTTCTATAAATTGTATGGCGTCTCCTATACCAAAACGCTGCTGCAAGTGTTCTTTAAGTCCTTCCCATGTATCTAAGTTTAAATATTGTACTGCTTTGAAAGCTGTATCTTTTAATTTGGTACGGATTATCGCTAATAAAATTTTTGATTCGTCTGACCTAACTAAATTAAACCCTTCATCTACAGCATATATAAACTCATGTAAGCTATCCTGTTGCCTACCCCTAAATTCTGGAATAATTTTCAGTACTTGTATGGCCCTTAGCCCTTCTTGACTGGATGTTGCCATTTTGACACAATGATTTGTTTTAGTTACAAATTCTAAATATATCTCTCAAAGTGCAACAACAAAAAATGTTATACTTAATACAATTATGTACTAAGATAAAAGGATCTTGTTAACAACACAATTTCTAAAAATTATTTAATATTACCAAAATATTTCATATCTTTACTAATTTGAAAATTACTCTTTTTTTATTCACTTTAATTTAATTTAACTTCAATTCTCTCTAATTCTTTTTTTAAAAACAAATTTACTTTCATTTAATAACTCATTAATTACATTAATTTATTTGGTTTCCTTACTTTTAAACTGTTTCACTTCATCTCAAATTGACTTAACTCAATTATTTCAAATTGATTTAACTTACTAGCACTCTAGCTTTAAACTTATGTATGCAATATTCTTTAAAACTATTTTTATCAATTCATAACCTTAGTACTTTACGTTTTATTATTCTACTTCAATGATTTAACTTCAATACTTTATGAACTTTAAATCAAAACACAAATTAAAACTATTTTATAATACCTACAATTGACTTCTTACAGGTCTCACTGTTCCAATTTCTTGTTGATATTGCAACTCATACAAATCACAAGAACTTTACACCTGACACCAAATTATGTTGGGCCGCCGAGTGGTTGAGAGAGCCAAACTGTTTTGGATATGTGATTCCTGTATTTGTAGGTTATTTAGAATAATAACTTCTTCTTCAATCTTATTGATCACTTTATTATTTCCTTTAATACACTTACTTCTCAAAAACTCTATACTTCACATTAATAGAATTACTACTTCACAAAAACTTCTTATTATGCAATACTCTTCTGATTCGAGGAGCAACACGCTCCTCGAGCAATCTACTGAGATTGGTAATGGGTGATTGTGTCCCTGTGGTTTTATAGTATTCAGACATTCCTTGAATTATTTCCAGAACATTCTCTGTTAACTGGAATCTTAATGGGTTTCTATAATATTTTAATTGTTTTAACTTAATTACAAGCAATTTAGTTATTGCGTTTTTGAATTGAAATATCTATTACTACATATTTGAAAATATAGGGTGTTATAAAAGGCAGGTAACCACTGGGGCACAACAACACACACACACACGTTTGTTTTTAATTCTTCCTTCTCTCTCTCTCTCTCTCTCTCTCTCTCTCTCTCTATATATATATATATATATATATATATATATATATATATATATAAGTTTATATATACATATATATAAGATAATAAATCTTACATTATTCATGTACCTTTTGAATTTTTTATTTCAATTTCACACACACACATATAAATAGATATGTATACGCATACATACACACACACACACACACACAAACACACAAATTCATATTGACAAAAGAAACACACACACACACACACACACATAAAATACAAACAAACGCATAAAAATCCACACACACACAACACATACAAATAGAATTATAGTTGCAGTTGGGATTTATTTTAATACAATTTGTTTTTATTCCTATTTGTTTTTGTAACGTTATTGTATGGCTTTTCTATTTTGGTGGTATATTTTATGTTTGATAATGTTGAAAATTACTTTTGTAATGATTTTCACTTTAAAATCGAAAAATTTCTTAAGAAATTGGAGTGTATTGTTTTTACAAAATTACACAGTATTACAGGGTCTACTCGTTCAATAAAGGCCGTACAAGTATAATAGGATGTTAAAGTGGCGAATGGCTGTTGTGGTAAAGGCAGAGTAAACAAGTTATTTGTTCCTTTCGAGTTCATTGTGGGTTAAGCTTAATTTATCTTAATTAACTTAACTTAACTTAAAACACTAAACTTATGTTGGTGGTAACAATACTATTTTGTTATATTGTTAAGATAAAATGTTGAAATTCAATACATTTTTAACGTGGTGACTTCTTTACGTGCATTGAAAAAAGATAAGGAATATATTATTGCTTTCGCGTAACGCTAATTTTTAAACCCAAAGGTTATGCTAGTAGATTACGTTTTACAAGTAGATCATTATTAATAAAAATTGAACTTCTTCCATTTTGATATAGTTCGATGTGGAACTTGGACTCTTCAATGAGACTTCGCCAGGTAGCTCTATCCTGTGCTGCTGCTTTCCAGTTCGACGTCCATCTATCTAAGTCCTTTTGCTCTGATTTTGTAGATAGCTTCATCTGACTGGCTTCTGCGGGTATCCCTCACCTCCACCCCGGCCTAGCGCAGTTTTCTAATTCTTATTACTTTGCCTATATTTGCTTCGCCAAACAGTTCGTAGTACTCACAAATTTAGTCTTCCTCCACTGCCCACCAATGAGGGTCTTCCTCTCGAAGATATTCAGGTTTTCTTCCTCGTTAATGCTCAAGATTCAGAGGCATAAGTCAGTATGAGGCGGATCAATGTCTTATACAGCATCATTTTTGTTTTCCTACCTAAATATTGGTTGCTTAAGTGTTGGGTAATCAAAAGTAGGCTTTATTGGTTTGGTTATCTTTTTATTCACCTCATTAGAGAGTTTATTATTGGAGCTGACAATTGAGCCCACATAAGTGAATAGATTCACTACATTAAATTTGAAGGGTCCACGCTAAACAAATCCACCTGCAAGTTGGGTTACTAGCGTGTCACCACACCATAGGTATATTTTTTTTGCTTTCACTGATCTCTAGTCCAATCTTCTTGGCCAATCGCACAGATTTCCCAATACCTTTTCAAAGGCTCTGAAAGATCTAGGTCCAAGGAATTTAATTTGATCAGTAATATAATATATTAATTTGTTTAAATTTTATTAAATCTCAATAAAAATAATTCAATAGGCTATATAGACAAAATTACACTATGTATGTTTAATCCAACCTTTGAAAAACACCGTCAAAACCAACACTTTTAGGCCCGCCTTATACTTTTTAAAGAACTGATTTGAATTGAATTTGTTAAAAGAATTTGTAATCAGTAAACATCTAATAAATGCACATTAATTATATAATATTTACAATAAATATTAGTATTTATTGAATGCTTTCCTCAAATAAATATGTAGGCCTACAAGTTGACTTATAAATGTATTCATTCATATTTTCATTGAACATTTTGCGAAGCTTTTAGCTCCGTTTTGGTCTTACTTCCAATGGGACTCCCTCGATTGCTGTTACACACACACAACACTCACATACACACACTTTTTTCAATAACTTATAATTTTTTCAATAATTACTCCAGAGGTCAAATAAACATGAATAGCAATTTAAGTATAAATATAAAGCTTTACATTATAATGTTTTTTTATAATTTTACGAAAATCCAGTTAGGAAATCAATATAGCCTACTTATATATAATTTACATGCGGTGATGTTTTTATATTTGAGGATATTGTTAAGAAATAAAATTGTCTATTTTTAAATAATATCTATATTTTAGATTAGAACTTGGCCCTTGAAAGTAATATTGTTCCAGCGCCTGACCGCTGAAAAAAGTGAAGCCCTCGCGTAAAGTACCTCTGATGCAGGATAAATTGTTTGAAAAGTCATCCTGTAAATAATATAATAGGCGAACCGCTCAAAACTTCCACGAGGAGCGTTTCTTTTCATATCGAACTTTTAATGTCGTTAAAACTTCCGCCAACAAGGAAAGTTCGAACTGTGTTCAACAAGCATCCAGAGGGTGCACAAACTTCTTTCGTTACACGGACAAGGTAGAGGTCGATATATGGCAATTATTCAGTGCCAAGAAAATTATTAGTGAAAAATATAAACTCCTCATATTGTATCCATATTACTAAGGTGAACACTTTTATAGCATTGCCTACATAAAGCTATTGGATTGACGTAATCATACAATTTCGCAGTAGTTTCCGTCAGGTTGCATTGTGTCCGTTTCGAGGCGATTACGTGGAACATGGGATAAAAACTTTGTCATTTTCACCATTTACTAAAGTACAACAATTTCTCCTCTCGTTCTTTCAGAAGAATGTGACTGCATGTTTGTTAGTCTTGTGCTTCTTAATCCTAATTATGAAAAGTGTTAATTAAAATTCTCTTTGAGTGTCATTTTTTTAAGCATTACTTCTAATTGCTATGTGTGTATGTCACTGTGAAACCCCGCAGACTTTAGGATTTTAGAGTAAACTTAGGATTAACCATCATGATTTGAAAAAATGCAAGGTGTACCAATAACGCATGGTAAATGTTGGTTTTATGACAAAAATATACTGTTTAATAATAAAGTATTTCAATTATATTTTTATTATACTTCTCATATTTTGTAGGCCTACTTTTTAAAACCTGTATCAGTATTTATATTATTATTGAATTTAATTATTTTGTTATAAACACAATAATTATTGAGTGTATTTATTTATAAATAAGATGAAGTTAGGTTAGGTTGGGTTATATTATACCTATTGGTCCAATTTACCCAGCCTCTCAAGTAAAACACAAAATATACCAAATTTATGGAAATAAAAGTTCGAAATGAGCTATGACCAAAGAAACGTTCATCAATAAGACTGTACCATTCGCTAAGATACAGTTTTACTGAAGATTCCTAGGATATACCATTATACAAGCTTTGACAGTAACATATATACCTAACTGAAGTACTTCGAATCTTGCTTGATTGAGAATCTGCTAAACGACATATTGCGTGTGTTTTGTAAAGGGAATTTAATAAACTCTTATTTATCGTGAATTCTCTAATATTTTTGTGAATTATTTCTACGTGACGGAAAGATTAATACACACATCTCTCCTTGTGAAATTACCTTTCCTTGTGAACACATCTTTCCTTGTGAACATATCTTTCCTTAACCGCGTTAGGGCAACAAAGATGAACAAGGGATAAATTCTTAAATCCTAATCCAAGTGGGGGCGCTACATAGCAGCTATTGTAGGTGTACCTTGTTATTATTATTATTATTTTTTTTTTAATATAGTACCTTATAATGGCCACGTTTATTTTGACTGTAGGCCTATTACATTCCTTATTAAAATATTACTAGCTTTTTACCCAAGATAGAAATAAAAAGATAATACCATCTTAAATGATATTTGTATCAAGTATTAGTACTAGTTAATACTATCGTTACAAGTAGTAAATTAATAGACATACAAACTATTGTTATCCTATGAAAGTAGACAATAACGATCACAATTATGCTGATAATAGTTTCCATTCTCACGCAGGTTATAATGACAAATTCAAAGTAGCTTAATGACAATTTACTACTGTATTGTATAATTACACATTATATACCGTAGGGGAACTTTGGGGTAATTTGTAGTCCAAGTAACAAATCCTCTTCGACAGAAACAAAGCCTTATTCATTTAAACCCTTAGGTACATTTCAGTTGCAAAGCAATTATCTTCAGAGGAAATAACTACAATGTTACATTTATTACAGCCTTCACATTGTTAATACGTGTCGAGAAGGTCACCTCTCTCCTATTAGTCGACCAATACCACTGTAGCATGACCAGGTCAACCAAGTTTGTGTGGCAGTGGGTTACTGTTACAATTTTGTATTTACAGTTTTACATATATTACAAAAAACAACACTACACCATCTCGTAGGTAACAAGAAGAATTTAAATTTTCTTGGCAGTCGCTTTGAATAGTTTAATAAGTTACTTTTGTCGTACTTATAAATAATTAGACTATTACAACTGTTTTCACTTTTTAGCTTTGAGATTTTTAACTAGTTTCAGTTCTTTTATTTCTAATGTATCTCAAGCTCTTAAGGTATATTCAGCAAATGAAAAATGTTCAGTTATTGGAAATTGTATGGGGATAATATATTTTTTAAACCTAATTGCTCAATATACATCTTATCCCATGTTTTGCAGTTTACTTATAAACTTTAGACTTTGAGCTATACAATATATTTCTTAGACTCTTCAAGGCCTTATTTGTTACTTTTATGTTTATTGCTTGAAATATTTGTACTGATCCTTTCGTTAAATCCTTAGGTAAGTAGATATATTCTCAACCTATTTTTAAAAAATGTCTATTAAATATGCATTATATTTTGGTATTTCTTTTATTCTAGTAAGTTTATATTCAAATACTTTTTTAATAAAATATATTGTAAATAGTCTATTAACCATAGCACAAAATGTAGTAAATGTTTTGTGATTTGCAATAGTTGAATCTATTGTGATATAAGTATCATGTATTTGTCTTTTCTATGTATATCGGAGTCAATATTATTATGATTTCTAATATATAAAATATCAAGAAATATCAGACATTTATTCGGCTGTATTTGTTACGTAAATATCAAACCTCTGTGTTGATTATTGAAAAAAGTCAAAATTACATTATTTTACATTAATAATAATGAATTTAGGATTACTAAAAATATATAATAAGCAAATTATTATTGTTTAAACAAGGAGTTAACTGTCTATTATTGTTATTGAACAAACGGGTTATATATTCAATAATGAATAAATCAAAAACCACATACTTACAAATTGTTAGACTTAGTTATCAGAGTAATAAACATAAAATCAATAAAAGAAAATTAAAGTAATGAAAAAACTTTAGACACTATAAAACATTACACATTACACGATTACGACTAAAAATATAATAAGCGTGATTTATACAAGACGCTTTGATTTTCATTTTATGTACATTTATTGAACAAAAATACAAGAAACGTGATTTTGTCGTACAGTATATCTGGGAGAGAATTTTATCGTTAAATGTTGTGTTACAAATGTACTCCGTCCCCCTCTAGGCACAACTTAACACTTCGTTTCATAGTTTTGGCATTTCGCTAGAGCATTGCGTTATCAATACCGTTGATTTCTCGAATATTTTCCATCAGATCGTCTAAAAGTCCTATTGATTATAGCTTAGACTCTTCCCTATAGATAACAACACAGGACAAATGTGCGATATGCAATCACAACTCCAAGTAATCCTGCGTCACTTGAAGACAAAAAAAAACCTTTCTGCGTATTCCTACTCAATTATTGGACCAAGGAAAAACATGAGTTTTATATGAATCACTCTTTTATTTGCAGTACAGAAACCAGTTTTGAAACCGTCGGCTATGAAGAAGTTCTTTATCTCAAAGAACAATATTAAAATATTAGTATTATATTAGAATAAAAAAGTAAGACAAATTTGCACCTTACTAAAAAAAAAGTAAGAGAGTATTTTATCACTCTCTCTATAAAGAAACTTTACATTGGTAAGTCACATCACATAAAGCATGCTCAATGAGGATGCAGGATTACATGGACTATATGACTGAGTCTGCTGCAGGAAGAAAATTCTAACACGTAGACCTAATAAATAAAACTACAAAGACCTTAGTTTGATGACCTTAGGCTAACAAAGAAAAATGTTATTTTATTTACTTTTTATTAAATAATTTCAATTATTATAAATAAAGTAACATAACCTATGCGTTAAAACTATTGGTCTACCACAAAAAATAGAATTAGCTGTTTTTATGAAATCATATATCATCACTTATTTTAAACCAAATGGGACGAAATAGCTATATTGTATAACTTTCCCAATACTTTACTAAAGATTGAAAATGTGTACAATATATATATATATATATATATATATATATATATATATATATATATATATATATATATATATATGAGAAGAGTGTGAGCCAATAAAAAAATTCTAAAAAATGGAGCCTTCTTTCCCTGACCTCTGCAAAGATATATATATTAAGAGTGCGAACTAATAGAATGTATTGCAAAGTTATTATACTTGGGTAGTGGTCTGTTAGATTTTGTCTCTCTTTAGGGACTTATAGTTATGTAGAGGTATCTGTTGTTAGATAGCCCAATAATAAAGTTTTATCGTTAAACTTCCACAACCTTAACGAGCCCCTCTGAGCAACGATGTTGCTAATTTATCTCTCTCCCTACATGAAGAGGCAAACCTTCAAATGCTGGTTTATCTGTGCGCACTTCATCGTAGAGAGCTAGTGTAAACGCAACAAATGGATTTTAAGCCTCAGCGATCAGTTAGAACTAGTCCAGGAATCCGTTGTGTTTGTCAGGTGTTTAATTACTCCATGGTTGTAGACATACGAGAGCCGGAAGCCAGTAATAGCGAGTAGAATTCCGGTATAAAATCTCCCACATGTGTAACATTTCTTTCATATGTTGCTAGAAATTAGGTTATTTGTAAATAGTTGCAGAATTTATCAGGTTGTGGGTTGGCGGTTGGCAAATGTGACGCACCTAAAGTTCAACGATAAAAACTGAGCTAAGGATTTTTAAAAAAAATAGTTCTTTTATGATTGACATTGGTGTTTTATAGGAGCCCAATTTTATTTAGATTGAATGTGTGTTTAAAAATTATTGAAAATCCATAAATACTATTCAATAGGTATTTTTATTCTATTTAAACATTTTAATTTTTTTAACAAATCCCGGTATATATATATATATATATATATATATATATATATATATATATATATATATATATTATAATTCTTATAAAAAGGTGGTGATTAATTTTCTAAAAAATATTGCAAATTCTTTTAAATATTATTACTAAATTTCATTGAAATATTTTAGATTTTGAAAAAATCAAATAAGGGAAAAACAAGACGAAAAATGTTTTTCGTGTTAGACGTGAAAGTCTATAGCAACAAAATAACCAATAAAAGAAGGAAAGATAACAATCAGAAATTTATTATTTTTTTTTAGAAACCTATTGATAAATGTATTATCATTTGGCTAAAAGGAATATGACCATACTTGTTTATTGGAGTTAATTGAAAAGATTGTATTTATAATTCCTAACATTTACAACTAAGAATAGAAATTTTAACAAGGTTAAACGTTTTTCTTGGTGTTAGTGAAAAACATTTCGTTTAAAGTGAATATTTTAAAGATTTTAGTTATATCTATGGACCGGCTCCAGAACAATAATACATATTGTACTATTATAAAAGCCTAACATGTAAAGGCCTATAAACATATTCAACTAAATTACCACAAATAGAGTGTGGACCACTTAACAGTGCACCTGGCCTTGAGAGATCGCAGTAGCCAATGCGGGTTTAGAGGTTCGGTGCAAATACTTTAACACAAACAAGATAAGGATTGTCAAACATTTACTTGTATGAGAAGGACGATATTAGATAAATTACATTCTGTATGAAACGTTCTTGAATTATGTGTAGACATATCGGATTCCGAAGGTGTTAATGCATCGAATATTCTCAATATATATAATGTTTTCAGAAGTGGTAGTACACAAAGAGGGCAACTGTGCTGTTACATAGTTCGCGCTGTACTTTTTATTTAAATGTAATTATCCACTCTAGTTATGGTTAGCATATTTTTGAACATGAATCAAACATGATATTTTCTTCCTAATTAATTAGATTTGTATAGAAACACTAGTAGCAACAGGTACAATATATATATTACTCATTCACAGATAATTATTTATTGTACTATTATAACTAATATACCGTCAAATTTCTCTACAAATTACAAACTTAGACTTGGATCATTATATAGTAAGCAATTCTATCTCAAAATAATTATATTATTAAAAACTATACGAAGTAATTGTAACAGGCTTTGTTGTATAGGTTCATAATAGCTTCAAATTATCTAGTAACCTATAACAACAAAGTAACCTACATTTTACTAATCAAAGTAGACGCAAACTTTGGTATAGTATCGAAAGAGATGAAATCTTAGTGGCATCAGTTTACAAACTACACGAAGCCTTGTTCATTCAAGTCATGTTAGCAACTGCTCAACGGTGAAATCCAAAGTAGGTAGTTGTATTAACTGTTTCTGAGTACATCAAGTGAGTTTCTCATGAGACGCATCTTACTGAACTTTGTACGCGTACGTTATTAAATGTGTGTACCTTTACAAGAATCTGCGTGTGGTCTATTTGTGTGTGAGTATATATATATATATATATATATATATATATATATATATATATATATATATGTGTGTGTGTGTGTGTGTGTGTGTGTGTGTGTATTTGTGTGTGTATTTGTGTGTGTGTGTGTGTGTGTGTGTGTGTGTGTGTGTGTGTGTGTGTGAGTGTGTGTGTGTGTGTGTGTGTGTGTGTGTGTGTGTGTGTCTATTTGTGTGTGTGTGTGTATTTGTTTGTGTATTTGTGTATGTATGTGTGTGTGTGTGTGTGTATTTGTGTGTGTATTTGTGTGTGTGTGTGTGTGTGTGTATTTGTGTGTGTGTGTGTGTGTGTGTGTGTATTTGTGTGTGTGTGTGTGTGTGTGTGTGTGTGTGTGTGTAAGTGTGTTTGTGTGTGTGTGTGTGTGTGTGTGTGTGTGTGTGTGTGTGTGTGTGTGTGTGTTCACACATTACTCACTTGAACAATAAATGTAAGAAATGTGTCTTTCATAGCACTACAGGCTTAATAAGAGCAATCAATTAGTTGATGAAATATCGCAAAAAATAAATAAACTTTTGACTCTATATTCAACCTCCTTATTATTTTTTCAATTATTTTATACATAAGTAAGTTTTTTAGTTTTAACAAACTAATGTATTTAGCATGGTGCTAAGCCGACTTATGTATCAACATATGATTAAATTGACTGTTTATTTGCTATTCGTACAGGGGGAATATCACTGTGCTATGTAGTAGAACTTTGGGGGGAGTGTCTTGCCCGTAAACAATATGTGATTGCTATCTTCTTATTGTACAGGGGGAATATCATTGTGCTGTGTAGTAGATCTTTGGAGGGAGTGTCTTGCCCGTAAACAATATATGATTGCTATCTTCAGGTTTTGTACAGGTTTTGGAATACAGTAATATAATTACTATTGAGTCCTATAAAAAAATAAAATTTCATCTTATATTTGTAGTTAATATTTTGTTTAAAACCTCGTTCTTATAAATATAACTTTACTGGTAATATTGACACAAATGACCAATCTCAATACGTTTCTTCAGTACGTTGTAAATATAAATGAATTAACTCGTGTACCACACCCAGTCTCTAATGGAGAGTTCCTGATGTTTCCGCACTTCAAGAAGTATTGTTGTACAATAATACAGTATTTATGCTAAAATCCCCTGTTTATGTTCCGTGACTTATAAGGTGAACCAAATGAAATTTAATTATATTTTATATTAATTTTTCAATGTAAAAAACCGGGTGTTTAGGAAACTTAGCTGATGTGGCAATGTGTATACAGGTAACGTGCTAAAAGATCATAGAATTGTTAAAAATGTGTAATATTGGATTTCTCCTTCTCCTTCTCCCTCTCTCTCTCTCTTTATATATATATATATATATATATATATATATATATATATATATATATATACATGAATAATTTATTTTATAATAATATATAATATAATATAATAATATAATATATAATATAATATAATATAATATAATATAATATAATATATAATATATAATAATTATAATTTTATAATTCAATAAATTATTCTTGTATTTCGCTTATGTATATATATATATATATATATATATATATATATATATATAAAATACGTTTTC
>JBAIZL010000009.1:56728007-56768007 GCA_036971475.1 Prosapia bicincta | reverse complement strand
AAGAGTGAGAGAATCATTAGATATAAATAATAAATGAAAGTATATAAAACAGACACACGAATACACCTACGCATGCAATTAGTAGATGATTGTTTGACGATTATTTACCCACGAGTAAGGCAAGGTGAATTTTTAAAAGAGAAAATATTTATTGTGTTTTCAAAACAGATTATTGATAGTTTTTAGGCTTAAATAACTGGAAGTCGTATATTCGAAGACATCGTCGTTCATTGTTACGTATTATTCACTTGATTACAAGACATGTGAATACAGTTTGCATCATATACTTCTGTTGTAACTTTCAGATTCCAGTTTTTTTTTTTTTTGTCGTGAAGAGCAATAGAGCGTCAGTCTTTTCTATAAAAGATAGAGAAAGATTTCATTTTTATATTTTACATGTTGTGAGTAAACTGATTACGTCAGATTATGTCATCTAGATACTACAGATAGATGGATGCGCTTGAAACAAATAACCCTTCAATTACTTCTTCCAAAATAAACTCCCTCATTTACTTTACTAATAATTACTTTCGAATTTAACTGTCCCTTGTAAATAGAAAAACTTTGCCCATAAATTAGCGACCTTCTCCGATTGCGAAATCTGATATAACCTTATAGGGTAAATTAATGAAGGGACACAGTGGTCATTAGCCCTAAATTTATCGTCAGGTTTCATCCCCTTCTTGGTAAATCACCCCCTGTAGTTAATGCAGGTTTGGAACTTACTCGAGTTGACCGTTGAGAATCAACGTATAGCTGATATTAATTTCCTTTTCTGTACCCGTACATATAAACCATGAGCTTATATTTGCACTTAAAGTGATTAAACTAAATGATTGCTCGCAATTCAATGACTGATACTTTTGCTCTGAATCTTATTACAATTATATATTATTCATGAATGCTCTTATAATATTATCGATAGCAGAATAATGGATTTGAAATTTTCTCAATCCCAAGTAATGCTATTTATTTATTAATATAGTTTCTCATGTAAGTTCTCGATTTAAGCTAACGAAGGAAAAAAATGTTGTGAAAACCCCTATTTTAAGTTCGTAATTTCGTCACATATACTCCATATTTTAAAGAGTTTTATTATATCACATATTTAATGTAAAACAACTTGTATAATTCAACAAGACAGAATCGAAGGAGGTTAATAGGAAACTTTTTCCTAAACCTAAGAGTTGAATAATGTTGTGAGAATAGTTTCGTACGTAGACATGAAGACAATTAACTTTTTAAAAACTTTTAATACATAAAAATAGTCAATTTGGAAGTAATTTTATAATTGTGAAAATCTATAAATCATTTATTTAAATATTTTACTCTCTCCCACACACTTAGGAGAATTATTGTATAGATATTAATTACAAATTAAACTTGTGCTATTAGTATACTACGAAACCCATGGACACATAATATGTGCCACTTATTATGTGCACAGTAGCATTAAGATTTTGAAGTCAGTTTGACCTCATAATTTGGCACCTTACCGAGACGACCATCTTCATTAAACAAAACGTCAGTTGTATTATAGTTGATAGTCATATTTTAGTATATATCGAAATGTATAAAGCTATATAGTTAATAAAATTAGGATACAAAAAATACCATTTGAACACACTTTGCTACAAGTACAGCCGGATGTTTCTGATTGCTCTTTTGGAAGGTACGTTATAGACATTTGTTTTAATAGAAATTTACATTCCAAATTTTATTAGCCTTATTAACTTATGTAAATATCACAGACTATCGAAATCTTGTTTTTAAAAAGGTAATCACGCCTCTTAGAAGTTCGTGACGTTCCAAAAGCCGAACAGATTTTAGCGTAAAGTAATTTAACTTTCTTAAGATTTTCGTCACGATATTTTGCTGTAGTTAATAATTTATATATTTTTAGGGAATAAGGTTCCACTTTATCTGTTTTAGAACTTTGTTGTTGACTGTATGTAATTAGAAAAGCCACCAACCAAAGGGTGGCTTAAAAATAATGTTTCATGTTACTTTGACTTTAAAAAAGAGCTGTAGCTATATATATTTATTATGATAAATTTGCCTAAATGTTATATATTTTTAAAGAATTCTTACATCGTCTAGAGTTTTATTAGAACATAATATAGTAATTTTCTCAAATAACATAAAATGAAAGACTTTATTTATATAATAGCAGAAATAAATATTTATACACCACTAGAAAAAACTAGCAAAGTTAAACCAACAGTTGTTAATAGAAGAACGTAATTTTTCAAGGTTTCTTATAAAATGACGCACTTTTTAGAAACAAAAACTCAATATGTTTTCGACAGATATTATCCATCTACATATTTAAGGTCTACTTTTAACCCCAATATTATTGGAATACATAAATTTTAAGTATTATTTTATAGTTAACGGCAAATGATTTGAGCGATTTGGTTACAGCTAAAGTTTATATCTGATGTAACTCTTATTTGTAATAGTTAAATACATTTATGTGTAGGATTTATATATTTTTACTTATTTATTTATTTATTCCTTTTAACGACGTGGGTAGAAATCCTCTTTTGATACAAAAATGAACTGGCGTTTATATATTCAATACCACTTGACGTTATCTCACTTTTAAAAACTTATTTACAAATCAATTAGTTTCACCAACAAAGGGATTTTTCTTATTTCATTTTCATTTGTAAGCAGTAAAAAGCAATTACTTTGTGAAGTGAATGTTTCTTCCCAACTGAACAAATGTTTTCCTTCCAAACGTACTGTATGGGAAAATATTTTATCAGACAATTTTACGAAGTTGACTTTCCAAAAGCAAATTGAAAGTGTTTAAAAATCACGACACTTTTATTGCTTTAAAATATCCAATCGACTTTTGTAGACGAACGATTCGACTGAAATGCACGTATGGTAATGTTTATCTCTTACTTGTTAACTGTATATGGGTAACCTTAAGATAGTCCATTAAAATGTGATGGTAAAAGTACAATCTCTTCTTTGATCATCGTTCTTTCGAACCTTTTACCATCGAACACTCGGTAAATCTATTACCTCTGAGACACGGTAGGTATACTTTCCATGGAGAAGGGTTGCCAGAGCCTCAAAAGTGTTGGACTTCTCACTATCTCTTCACAAACGCCGAGACATATCTACGAGTGCCCGCTACTCATGCCGCATGTTTTGAATTTGGGAATGGTGCCACTTGAAGACTATCTAAGACTTCTTCTATTTAGAAAAAAAGAGGCCGGAGATGACGCGCCGCTATCGAGCGGACTTTTGATATGATCTATAATTCCATGGACAAGAAAACAACAACACGGTAAAAGATGCCTAGCTTATCCAATCTAGCCTCCCCGTAAACGTTAAAACGCCTTTTCGTTATTAGCAATAATTAATTAAAAGAATGCTAAATGCTTATCACCTAAACCGGCATTTACCGACCTTTGGGAGAACAGACATTACTTTACATTTGACAAATTTGACTCACAGAAATAACTTAAAAATTAATTGACGCCTTTATTTAAACATTCGTTTTATTATGGATAATACTTGTTACACGGTCGTAGCCCAGTATCTCAGAAAACGTAGCTTAAAAGATGAAAATAGTTTCAAGTAATCTTTTCTGTTTTAATTAGCTTTTGATATTCCTTGAGCAACAAATTTATAAGGAAAAGTTCTTATGGTTTTAAGGCTTTTAAAGAATAATAAAAAATCCCATCTCTCTAAACAAAGCAAATATTCATTAAAAACACTATTCTGTCATTCAAAGTAACTAATTATTGAAAACATAGTTAGATGTTATTTAATTAGTAAAATTCTTTCTGCTGTATATAAAACTCATCCACTGGAGAAGCCGAATGCGGATTAGAGAAATAGTGAAGAGCTACAAAAACCCCTTTTAATAATTTAATTACTTAGGAAAACCACACAAATAAATTACATTGGGCTGGATTATGGTAAAATATCTTAATATCTATTTAGGTTTCTCTTTCGTAAAACTTGCATATTTACTATGTAATTTTAAGAAAAAAGTATCAAGAAATTCTAACTGTTTATCCCCCAATCCAGCATTTACCGACCTTTGGCAGAACGGACATATCTAGACATTTGACTCACAGACATAACTTTAAAATTATATTAAGGCCTTTATTTAAACATTCGTTTTACTATGGATAATACTTGTTACACTGTCGTAACCAGTATCTGAGAACTTAGCTTAATAGAGGAAAATAGTTTCAAATAATATTTTCTGTTTTAATTAGCTTCTGATATTCCTTTAGCAACAAATGTTAAGGGAAAATAAGTTCTTATTGTTTTAATGGTTTCAAATAAACATAAAAAAACATCCTGTCTCATTAAGCAAAGCAGAAAGTAATTAAAAACAGTATTTTTTCAGTCAAAGTAACTAATTATTGAAGATATAATCAGATGTTATTTATTTGGTAAAACTCTTTCAGCTGTATTTAAAACTCATCCACTGGAGAAGCCGAACGCGGAGTAGAGATATTGTGAAGAGCTACAAAAAACCCTTTAAATAATTTAATTACTTAGGAAACCCACTCGAATAAATTACATAGGGCTGGATTATGCAAAAATATCTTAATATCGATTTAGGATTCATTCTCTTTCGTAAAGCTTGTTCAATAACTGTGTTATGATTACCTATATAACCTAAATCCTAATATGCAACTGACGCCACATATTTCTGTTTACAGATTTGATAACTTTTATAACGTTCCTGTGTAGCTATACTGGTTATAGAATATTTAGAGTAAGAGTTAAGAGTAAGAGTTTACGTGTTGGATTGGTTATCGAAATTATAAATGCAAGCTCCAAGGCCAAATAATAAAGAAGAGTGTAATATAATAAATATTGTAAATTAGCTAATATAATGTCAGTTTGAAAACGTCGAATGATCTTTCCAAATACGTAAAAATTCAACGTCCCTTTAGAGGACTCAAATGTAAATAGAAAAGAATATGTTGAAAAATAGTAGAAAATTTGATGTTGCAATTTCTTTTCACTATGTTTACGATAGAGTGGTGTATCCTCTCACGCTCAAATTTTGGCGTTTGGAATTTTTTGAAAACGGAGCCTCAGAATTACACCACTAAGAGTGGACGGGTAAAGGTAGAGGTAGACTGTTATAAGCATAAAGATATATATATATATATATATATATATATATATATATATATATATATATATATATATATATAAAGAGAGAGAGAGGAAGAAAGAGGGAAAGAGAGAGAGAGGGGGAAAGTATAAAAGTATTTTTTCACAAGGAAGATCTTATATTAATTAATTTTTTGAATACAAATTTTAACTAAATTATTAAAAATCTACTAACCATAATATACATAAAACACGAAATGTACATGAAGTAATTGTAGCAAAATAAAATATGTCTATAATGCAGTTAGGGGTTTTATTTATTTAATTAAATATGGTCTTGTTATTAAAAAATTAAAGAAAATTTAACCTGAGTACAGTAAAAATAGAACAATATGGCCACGGTAATCGGTTGGTTTGTATTTTCATGTTGAAGAGCTAGGTAACTGGTCACGTGTTAGTTACTAAACAGTAGAGAAAGATATTTTTTTTATACAATCCTCGAACAACAAGAGCGAGTGATAGGGAGTTCGAGGTAGAAGGGATTCAACGCAACACCTATTAGCGTTTGCCAGAACCTTTTTAAAATTGTTTCGTTGCTCACGCGTTTCGGAATTTAAATACAGGAAAATTTAATCAAACGGATTCAAAAATTCGTAACAGACGTAAAGAAGTACTCTACTTGCTTCACAATGGTAAGTAAACTGAGAGGAACTCAGGAACTCACTCTCTCTCTTTCTCTCTGTATCTCTCTATGTACACATATATATATATATATATATATATATATATATATATATATATATATATATATATATATATATATATATAACGATATCTACTTCCACAGCGAAACCAACCCAGCCCAACCTCAAACCTTGTCTACTTTAATCTGTTAACGTTCGTCACCAGGATCGAGGGGCTAGATATGAGGACCCTTATTAGGTAAGAGTTCAAGGGTCACCGAGCCCATCCAAGTCAAGACGACTACCAGAAAAGTACACTAAGGTTGCGCTCGCCCTTTCACAACTATCGAAGTAACACCTTCGGAAAACACGTACCGTCAGACCGCCCTTGTGAGTGGTTCGGTCTAGGTAGTGATCTTGTTCCCTTTAATATCTCACCTTTATCCGCCCTCTACTTAACGGCCAGAGCTTCTGTATGGAGACATAGACTTGGTAGGATTGACTGCGGCCAGGAGCGACCAACCAGACAGTTAGTCCTTAAAGGCAATCTCGTCTAGTAAAAACTACAATGGAAAGCTCGTGTATTTCATATAACTGTATGTAAAATGTATTTTGTATAAAAACACGTTGACGATCTCGTGTTCCCATATTGGCCATGTTCTTTGCAGGTGAAAACTGAAAACTGACATTGCATTGTTGAAGCGTTAAATGAATTGCTGTAAAAGTGATTGAAGTTTAAACAGTAAAAGAATTTTGTAACCCACTTGACGCCAAGAAATAACTCGAACTTGGCATCACCAATAACGTCGACCTATATGGAACGGAACTTTAAATCTGTGAATGATATATTGCACAATGCATCGTCAATCATTCTAAGAGCTATGGAAATGCATACCAAGTAAACTTTTATAGTAGTAGGAAATGTTGTAGAGTAAAGTTATCGTGTGTTGCTGAAAGTAAACATAAAAATGCAACTGAGAGGTAAACCATTAAAATTTGAGGGATGTATTTTAAAATAAAATTTAAAGAGTAATCTAATTTTCGGTTAGGGTTTATTTAGAGATAGAAATATACAAGGCCAGACGGCCATTCGCATTTGTAGGATAAGGTTATCTCAACAAATAGAGAATATACCATTAATAAAAATATCTTAACGCATGGTATTGAAGTATGGCAAATCAAAGATCGATCCGAAAAATTACTAAATGCCTAGAATTTGGAGTTTTAGTGCAGATCTGGAAGGAATCCATAGCGCGAAGAGGAAGCAAATGAAAGACTAAGAGTATTTATGGATGTCAAACACACAATAACAGAGGAGATAAGAAATAAACAGCAAGTACAGGGGATGTGTGAAGAACGCCTGCCAAAACATATATTCAGATGGAAACCACAAGAAAAACGAAAATTAAAAAAAGTATGCTTTCCGTGTAAATATACAAAAACTTACAACGAAAAATACAAAATGGAGCTGTATAAATGGAATTACCAACGAGATGGATGAGAGAGTACTAAAGCCGGATGAATGGATGAAAAGCTGGAGACAGTGTGACGGGATACGTGTGAGAACGTTTTGAAAAACAGTAATATATATATATATATATATATATATATATATATATATATATATATATATATATATATATATATAAATATATATATATGAGTGCGGGCGTGTGTGTGTGTGTGTGTGAGATTGTGTGTGTGTGTGTGTGTGTGTGTGTGTATTAGTGTATTAAATTGTTTATTTTATTTATTCAATGAAATTTTGATAAATAATATGAAAGTCGTTATTCTTAATCTTTCGGAATTATAAATATTAATGTATCACGATAAATGCTTTAAGCAAAAAATACCAAAACCTTCCTCATATCCTACATGTCTCGTATTCACCAAAAAAACTCTTTTTTAAAAGCTGTTACATTTTTTTAAATATTTAATTGGTTAATATATTTTTAAAATAAATATTTAGTATAAACGATACTCGAGCTGTCTTGTAAGTAAAGGTTATAAACACAAGAAATTAACACAACTCACGATAATAAAACTTTAATTTCATTTGCGTTTCAATTACTTACGCCATCATTATCAGTGATACTACCACAAACTTAAAACTTTATTAAAGAGATGAAACATTGTAACACTCTTAAAAATTAAGTTGTTACATATAAATTCATTTATATATTTAATTTTTAGTTAATAATTATATCGTCCCAATATAGAAGAAACTTTTTGTTTTATTGGTGCACATTGTGAAGCTAGCGTAGGTGGTGAGCGCTCCTAGCGGGCGAAATAGAAAAATATCGTACGAGTTAGTAACTTAAAGTAATTAACCACCTCAAGCTATGTGACGTAAACATGGTCTGATATCGCCTGATCCGAAGCACCAATCAGAATATTCATATATATATATATATATAAGGGTGGGAGTTTGTTTGAAAATTTCAGTTAGCGCGTCCTTGCAACGACCCCACTACTCTAAAAGTCTCTGAACGAGACAGACGTGATGGCATTTTCGGACATAACCTAGAAATTAGTAAGCTTCCAGTATTCAAAATTTAAGATGTCAAGGCCGGTACCAAATTTTATAAACGCAACTAAAGAAGAAGTCAGAAGCGATTATTTATATGTTTCAAATAAGTAAAAGTTTATATAATTTTTGTTTAAGAGCGCTCATTGCAAGAGCGATGTGCAGTGTTGAGGTGTACAAAAGCGATGTTCAGTAATTAATGGTATATGTTATAGTGTTTTACAAGTAATGTGCACAACCAGGTGCGTTTTAGATAATAATAAAGAAAATGTGTTTTAATGTTAACTAACTTGAATTTAAAATGATAAACGGTTATCACATGAACGGTAGAAATTGTCCTTTGAATATTCATTCTTAAAATTATATTTGAAAACTTAAGTTACTACCTTCTCGATATATATAAATTTGAAAAGGTCATAAGTAATTAAAATATGTATGGAATATTTAGCAGTAATTAAAAGTTAATTACTCAACACATTGGTGTCATTTGTTCTTTTGTAATTTGTTATTGATTAATAAATTATTTAACTTTGTATTTTATAACTTTAAATTCTTATTTCACAAGTAACCTAGTTCTAGCTTCAAGATCAGAAGACCACCATAGACAGACAGTATCTGCTTGAGCTATGACGTTAGAACTAGAAGCCCTGTTAAGTAAAATTAATTAAGTTGATAATTAACAATTAATAATAAATCACATTCCAAATAAAGTAAAACTTACCCGAGGTGAAAAGGGCTTGGACTTTACAAATGCGCAACTCTGTTTTTTTTGTTGTTTTTTGAAATGTAAGTCTCATACTCTGCAGTTTTTTAAAAATTTGTCAATTAAAAGTTGAACGATAATTACTGCTAATGAATTCTAAAGATTAATGCCATTCATGTGTTAATTAGGTAAGTGGTGCAGCCCTCCTTAAAAATAATCGTCAGTGTGTAGTAAAGTTATTTTCAAATAAATAAAATGTCTAGCGATTTAATAATAAATAAGTAAAAAAAAATTAGAAATATAAAGGTTAGAATTGACAGTACAGTATATGTAATAAGAAAGATAGCCAAAGAAAAAAATTGTAAAGCCGATCATATTAATTTAATGTATTGAATAAATAAAGTTTCTCAGAGAAATTCAAAGAAAATGTTTAAAAGTCATGATAAGTTAAAAAATAAAACAAGAATTCTTATGTTACTTACAATAAACAATAAATTAAGTAGTCAAATAAATTGTAATATTTTATTGGACACTGGAGGTTCAATAAATATAATAAAAGAAGAATTTTTTTTTTTAACATTGTTAAATCAAAAATTAGTTAAGAAAATTGTAAACAAACAGGATAAAGTTTTAGCAGCTAATAATAATAATGAATTGAATAAAGTCTTTTTTTTGTTGTAAACAATTAGCTGTGTGTAATTCTTAAATTAAAGTATGGGATTTAATTAAGAATGAAATTCAAAAGGGTTAAGATGTACTGAATATGTATAAGATAACAAAGAAGTTATAAGACAATGGTACAGGCTTAAAATTTTCCCAAATGAGAGTAAAAATTGTATAGACAAATAGTGTCGTGAAACAATGTACTCAAGGGCAAATATGGTAATTAGGTGGTTTACACAGCTAGATATGGTAATGTGAGCAGGTTTATACAGCTAGATGATAGGTTAGGATTGTTCACATAATATGAGACAAATTCAAAGAAAATTTAAGTAATAGATATTTCAAAGAACTCTTGTCATTTTAATTTTAAACCAAAATGTGAAGTAGTATTAAATAGTATAAAAAGTTGTATGGTTAATAATTTAAACTCAAGTGAATATTAAAGTAAATTGGCTATAAAATATGAAGGTCCATATAAAATATTGTAAATTTTTTTAATAATGTGACTGTACTGTTCCAACAAGGTAATAGCTTCAATAATAAGAAGAGCTCATATAAAACGATTAAAATTGAAACATGGACATTCTGAAAGGGGTAGATTATTTATTAGATGAATAAAAGAGTATTAAAAGTTAATGTTGCAAGAAGTTCAAGCCATTGTTTAATTTTTAAAAAGGGAATTGATTAATAAGGAAAATGGGAAGTGCCTTGATATGCAATTTTACAAAATCATGACGACACATTTACATAATTGCGTGTCGAAAGAGCTCAATGACATGCAATTACACTACTAGACGAGATAGACACTGACAAAAATCTCAAAATACACAATACTACACGAAGAGACTAAAACACTTGACCAAAAATTGTATATGAATGGACAGTCCTAGTTTCTGTTTAGTTTCATTTCTTATTTTATAAATAAACTCCGCCTAATACCAGTCCCAAACCTGGAGCCCATCCTTCATTCTGTGGGATGTGGAGGGAGGAGGGATGGAGGAGTAACACCTCCTAAAAAACCCTGGTTCATCTGGCCCGGATGGTAGTACCTTGTGAGGGCTCCTGCCTAGGGTTACTAGGTGAAACCCGGTCAACGGCTCTGAAAGCGGATGAAGTTATTCAATGACTCAACGATGGATGAGGCGGATGAGCTGTGTTGCCTTGCACGAGGAGTCTTTACTCAAAGGCTAGCAGGAGGTGCTCCGAAATCAAACCAAATATTATTCATTATGATGAATAAGGAGAATGTACGGTGCAGGGAGTCGGATCCCCAGTACCGGCGGCCGTCGGGGGTGAGCGAGTGGGCTCCGGGTCGTCGTCAACCTGCGACCACTCTTCCCAGCGAGTGAATCACTTGGCTCTGAGGGAAGTAAATACTGCAAGTGATAGAGACCCTTTTTGTAAATCCTCTATGGTCTTAAGAACTCCACCAGAACGTAAGTCAGAAGATGACTTCGTGAGAGACAAATTGAAGGAAATGGAGCTGCTCTGCAAAGAGTTGAAGAAATAAATTGAAGAACTGAAAGATGAAAACAGAAAATTGAGAAACGCACAAAGTGAAGACAAACAAATGCATGAACTAGAAGAAGAGAAACAGGCTGAGAATTATTCTACTGATGAAGAGCAACTTACTCGTGAAACGGACTGAGTCCTGAGCGGGTACAGATCACGTCGAACCAAAAAAAGAAAAGCCGAATTGTCAATGAAGCTTTCACCACAGCAAAGTACTAGTGGTACAGCAAAGATTACACAGGGCATTCGGCGAATAGAACGTCAGACGCCAGGTGGTACAGCGAGGATTACATGGGCATCCAGCGACGGGATCATCAGCCACCACCAATCAATATAACTGGGGTCAATGACTATAACAGACTGTATGGAATTCTTAAGGCTGAGTCTAAGGATGACTTCAAAGTCTCCGCATTAAATAATAACGTATGGAAAATTAATGTGCAAGATCCAGACTCTTATAGAGCACTTACCAGTAGGCTAGAAATTGACAAAATTGAATGGTATTCTTACGAAAATAAAAACGACAGAGGTCAGAGGTCTACACGACTCCTGTAGTAAGGAGGATATAATGAATGAGCTTCAAGGCCGGGGCTTCAAATTGCTGGATGTTGTAAATATTTTAAAGAAAGAAATCAAATGCAATGAGCAGGGGCAGGTGGTGACTACTAAGCTGGGTCTCCCATTGTTTATGCTCACATTCGATAAACAGAAAGACCCAAAGCGCGTATTTGACATCAAGACGATACTCCATATGGTGATAAAAGTAGAAGCTCTGAGGAGGAATTCAAGGTCAATTCCTCAATGCAAAAGATGCCAAGGTTTCAACCATACTCAAGCTTACTGTCGAAAAGAAGCAAAGTGCGTGAAGTGCGCTGGCAAACACTTCACAAAAGACTGCACTGTTAGTAGACAGACTGTGCCAAAATGTATTAATTGTAAAGGCGAGCATCCGGCCAACTACAAAGGGTGTGAAGTCGCCAAAGTACTTCAGAAACGGAGAAATAATGTTAACTCTAAGCCAGACATACAACTAATAAGGCGAGCGCAGCCCGCCAGTGAAAGGCAACTAGAACTGCAGCTTAATTCAAGGGAAACCATATTCGGTGAAAAATCGTTCGCTCAAGTAACAACCAACAAATCCTTGAGAACTGTGTCATACGAAGAGGATGAAGCCTTATCCCTAGGGCAAAAACTGGCTCATATCCATCATCGGCTAGAGGAGCAAAGTGAAATAAATAAAATCATATTGTACAGGCTCACCGAGCTAGAGAAGACTGTTTAAAACCAGTTTCAATAAGCAAAAATACCGTATAACTTACAAATAGCCACATGGAACGCCAATGGGCTTCAAAATAAAATTCATGAATTGTAACTGTTTCTTAATAGTGAGAACATTGATATATGTCTTGTGTCTGAAACCCATTTTACATGACAAAATGTAGTTAAGGTGTGGGGGTTTGATATTTACTACACCAACCACCCATCAGGAATAGCCAGAGGAGGTTCTGCAGTGATTATAAAAAAACTATTAGCCATTCTCTCGATCTGAAGATACAACTTGCTATGATGCAAGTCACTACGATTCTGGTCTATCCAAAGAATAGAGAATCCTTCTCAGTTTCTGCAATCTATTGCCCACCACAGTATAGTTTGCACCACGTCGACTACATTGAGCTTTTTACCAGCCTCGGTCGCAAGTTTTTGTTGGGTGGTGACTTCAATGCAAAACATACCTTTTGGGGCTCCCGTCTAATAACTCCGAGAGGAAGGGTATTGTATGCAGATGGATGCAAACAAAATTGTTACTTCTATTCAACTGGAAGGCCGACCTACTGGCCAACTGACATCAGAAAACTGCCGGACTTGATTGACTTTTTTGTCGGAAGAGGGCTTGCAGGGTACTGCATTAGGACAGAAAGCTGTAGTGATCTCAGCTCTGACCACACACCGGTCATTCTATCAATCAGCGAAAAACTCTTGTTGCGACAAACGGCTCCTAAGTTAACAAGTGAAAGCACAGACTGGGAGAGCTTCCGGCTGGAGCTGGAAGATAAAATCGAGCTTGCTGTGCCTATAAGAAACAGCAACCAACTCGAAGAAGAGGTGGAGAGGTTTGTCAATCACCTACAGCTGGCTTCTTGAAACAACACCCCCTGATCCTATCTACAAGCCGGTTAACAATAAAATATGCTGCACCATTGAGGTCCGTCTATTGGTGAAAGAGAAGAGGAAAGCTCGACAGCGATGGCATCAGTCGCGTGATCCAGCTGACAAGACCACGCTAAATCGTCTTACTAATGAGCTACGAGACACCCTGCGGCAAGTCAAGAGTGGTGAAGTCAGCAACTATCTTCATGGTCTGACGGAAGATAAAGTAAATGACTATTCTCTGTGGAAAGCCACAAGTTCACTCAAGAGACCAAAAACACAAATACCACCCATCAGGGTCGGGAATCACACATGGGCTAAAACTGATAAAGAAAAAGTAGAAGTCTTTGCGGACTATCTAGCAGATATCTTTACCCCTTTGCCAAGACAAACTGCCAGTGAAAATACCACGTACGGAGTACTGATAACCTGATGATTCAACATGTCACCTTCAAAGAACTTCAGAAAGAATTAACAAAGGTTTCAAATAAAAAGCTCCCGGGTATGATCTGATCACTGGAGAGATCCTGAAGGAGCTGCCATACAGAGCTTTCATGAAACTTCTACACTTGCTCAATGCGTGCTTCCGGTTAAAATATGTTCCGAGACAGTGGAGGGTAGCTGAAATCTTAATGATTGCGAAGCCAGGGAAACCAACGAATGAGAAGACATCTTATCGCCCGATATCATTGCTTCCAGTGACATCAAAGATTTTTGAAAGACTGCTGCTGAAACGACTCCCACCAATAATTGAAGAACGAGGCTTGGTTCCAAACCACCAATTCGGCTTCAGGAGCAAACACTCCACTATAGACCAGGTGCACCGAATTGTAGAAGTAGTTGAGGAAACCTTGGAGATGAAGAGGGTATGCTCTGGTGTCTTCTTCGATGTTTCCCAGGCATTTGATCGTGTTTGGCACGGTGGCTTACTATATAAAATCATCGAGATCTTCCAGAAGAATTCTGGCAAATACTAAAGTCCTATCCGGCGGACAGAATCTTCCGCGTCAAGCAAGGTAGGGAGTACTCTGGTTTCAGGGACATCGTTGCTGGTGTGCCTCAGGGTAGTGTCCTTGGACCGATATTGTACCTCTTGTATACAAGGGACATACCTGTAAATGGGAATACAATTAGGGCGACGTTTGCAGATGACACAGCTATCCTGTCTTTTGCTCAAAATGAGGCTCACGCAACAGCTAAATTGCAGATCACCCTGGATAGTGTTAGTGAGTGGACTAGGCAGTGGCGCATAAAACTTAATGAAAATAAATCTGCTCATATTATTTTTACCAATAAGGCAGAGAGCAAAACTGACCTCATAATAAATAGCCGGGTTGTTCCTAATTGTAAGGAGGTGAAATACCTAGGTTTAACATTGGACGCTAAATTGAACTGGAAATTTCATGTGAAGAAAAAAGAGATGAACTAGATATAAGGTACAGAAGACTAGCATGGCTCATGAACCGGTATTCGGAGTTAAGCCCCTACAATAAACTCCTTGTTTATAAGCAAGTGCTAAAACCAGTATGGACATACGGGTTACCACTTTGGGGATGCACCAAGAGCAGCAATTTACAAGTAATAGAACGCTTCCAAAATAAAGTGTTGAGAGCTATAGTGGGAGCTCCATGGTACGTCCGTAACTATTATATACTTAGGGACCTCAAGATGAAGAGCGTGAGAGAGGAGGCCGCTACTGCAGCAGTGAATCACTTCGGGCGGCTCCAGGAACGTACGAACTCTGTAGCTATGCGACTAGCTCACAGGATACCAGTGCGTAGACTTCAGCACACTAAACCTTTGGACTTGATTCCAGAGCAACATTAAGTTAGTCTCGTTCACTGGAACAAGACGAACATTGTAATCTCCAACAGAAAGCAAGCTGCTAGATAGGATTTATCTTAGTTGCAGTTTATAATAAATGAAAAAAAAATTATAAATGCAAGAGCTTAGTCAAAATTAAAATCAAATTATTATAGTAATGTTTGAAGAAAATTATAAGAATAATGAATTGAATAAAGCCCTTTTTGTGTCAACAACTAGCTGTATGGTTTTTAAATCAAAGTATTGGATTTGATTTAAGAATAAGGTATTTGGATTCAAAATATGGGTTTGAAATCCATGGTTTTTCTATAAGACGTACTAATGTTGTAAAAATAACAGAGGAAAGTTATAAAGCAATGGTGCATTCTTAGTTTGTAAATTGAGAGAGAATTTTTGAGAAAATACATATAGCGTCGTTTGAATTTGGTAATTTGTGGCTTACAGGGAGTAAGCAGTTTTGCAGATCCCATGTAGTGGATTGTGATAAATACAGCTAGTAGGTTTAGGTTTGTTGACACAAAAAGAGACAATTTTGAAGAAAATTTTTCAATAAATGATTTGAAGGATTTTTTTAATAATGAGATAATTTGATTGAAAATTAATCAGGAATTGAGAGAGTAAAGAATTAAAAAACTGAAAAGATATAAGTTTGTGTTTATAAAAGTTTATGAAACAAAGTGTTTACAAGAAGTCATATTTTTAATAAAAGTAATTAGAGTATGTAATATTTTTAAAATGTGAAATATGTAGAATGTCTTTGCAAAAGAATATAGTAGAACGTTGTCAAACCGGTACATTTGTAAAAGAGCCTATGTGTGAGAAAGCGGATGTGCTTCCGTCGTGGTAGTACTTGTTTAGCGAATAGGGGGAATACCAAGCATTTCATAGTTGAGAATGTAGGTAAACCAAAACATCCGTTGCCCAGTAGATTGTTGATACTTTTACTAAGGTACGTTCGAGCTCTCTATAGTGCATATTTTCTTCAAATGTAAAAGGAGACTGCACTGCACACACACCCACTCATGTAGAAATTGTTAAAACAGCAATAAGATGTAATGTTGAACAACAATTTTCTCTTCAAGTCGACAAGAGAAAATGTAACACTCTTAAAAATAAGGTGTTACTTATAAATTCATTTATATATTTAATTTTTATTTAATAATTATATCGTCCTAATATAAAAGAAAATTTTTGTTTTATTGGGGCACATTGTGAAGCTAGCGTAGGTGGTGAGCGCTCCTAGCGGGCGAAATAGAAAATATCGTACGAGTTAGTAACTTAAGGTAATTAACCACCTCACGCCATGTCACGTAAACATGGTCTGATATCGCCTGATCCGAAGCACCATTCAGAATATTCATATATATATATATATATATATATATATATATATATATATATATATATAAGGGTGGGAGTTTTGTTTGAAAATTTCATTTAGCGCGTCCTTGCAACGACTCCACTTCTCTAAAAGTCTCTGAACGAGACAGACGTGATGGCATTTTCGGACATAACCTAGAAATTAGTAAGCTTCCGGTATTCAAAATTTAAGATGTCAAGGCCGGTACCAAATTTTATAAAAGCAACTAAAGAAGAAGTCAGAAGCGATTATTTATATGTTTCAAATAAGTAAAAGTTTATATAATTTTTGTTTAAGAGCGCTCGTTGCAAGAGCGATGTGCAGTGTTAAGGTGTACAAAAGCGATGTTCAGTAATTAATGGTATATGTTATAGTGTTTTACAAGTAGTGTGCACAACCAGGTACGTTTTAGAAATTAATAAAGAAAATGTGTTTAATGTTAACTAACTTGAACTTTAAATGATAAACGGTTAACACATGAACGGTAGAAATTGTCCTTTGAATATTCATTCTTAAAATTATATTTGAAAACTCAAGTTACTACCTTCTCGATATATATAAATTTGAAAATTTCATAAGTAATTAAAATATGTATGGAATATTTAGCAGTAATTAAAAGTTAATTACTCAACACATTGGTGTCATTTGTTCTTTTGTAATTTGTCACTGATTAATAAATTGTTTAACTTTGTATTTTAAAACATTAAATTCTTATTTCACAATTAACCTAGTTCTAGCTTCAAGATAAGGAGACCGCCATAGACAGACAGTATCTGCCTGAGCTATGACGTTACAACTAGAAGCCCTGGTAAGTAAAATTATTTATGTTGGTAATTACAATTAATAATAAATTACATTCCAAATAAAGTAAAACTTACCCGAGGTGAAAAGGGCTTGAACGTTACAACATAACCTATCATATTTTCACGAAAGTAAAATATCATATTTTCTAATATATGTAAAAAGTTTATAGGTTATGTATCAATTCTTCAATTAAAGATATAAATGTATATTAGCACCACTGATGATGATGACTTGGTCATTGAAACGCAAATGAAATTAAAGTCTAATAATTATGAGTTATGTATTTCTCATGTGTTTAAAATATTTAGTACAAAGAGGATTTTGGTTTATATTGAATGGACTTTTAATTTTAAATCGTTTTTCATATCACAGGTAAAGGTTTTTCATGTCAGAATAGAACTGGTAAATCATGCGCAATACACAAGTAAGCTAATCTGGCCCCGCGCTATGCTTAACCGAACCCCATTACAAACAAAATTGCACTTGAGGTTCGTTTAAAGTGGTTATTTTAGCAGACAGGGTCGCACTTAGGGGCTGGAAAACAACGTGAAGTATTTGACGCCACGTGGGGCGGAACCCGGAATAAAGTTTTAAACATGACCTTCAAACTGACAATTTCATTTCAACAGGTACTTAAATAACAATACTTTTAAGGTATAGTAATTTGCTCCTTCCTCAAGCTGAAGGCTTTCGAATCTCTGAGCCTTTAGAGACTGGTAGGTGTTAGGTTTTACCAATGAGAGTTGGTGAATGTTTGTTTTGGCAATACGACAGTGAGTAACAATTTTGGCAAAAATAAACTACTACTTACTAATATTTTTCAGCAGACGCGATTCGCACTAGGTCAGTGCATTGTTCACGGGCAAGAAAATTTATCAGGTGTGTTTTGTTGATGTGAGTCTGTAGTGTATTGGTGTTCTGTTGTGTATTATTTTTCATAGAGTAGTTGTTACTTAAGTGTTCAAATATAGTTATCGATTGTAAGTGTTTTATTGTTTAGAATTTGTTGTGTATTTTTTTTTATATATTTGTATATCTCGTAGTTTACTGTTGTGTTTTTTGTTGCTTTTTTGATATAGTGTAAGATTTTTTAGCATAATGTCTATATTGGTGTGGGTTTGTGTGTGTGTGTGTGTGTTTGTGTGTGTGTGTGTGTGTGTGTGTGTGTGTGTGTGTGTGTGTGTGTGCGTGTAGTGGGTAATATATGTGTATGGCGAGGTTTATTTGGGCTGTGTGTTTTTTATTACAACAATGAGTATTTCCTATTCAATTACATAACAATCAAAAGTATAGATATTTATCTTACGTATCACGAACCCAATCAGTACGTATATTACAAATTGCTACAATCGAGGATATTTGATTAGAAGAGATTAAATTCTCATTTAAAAGTTGGGTTCGTTCAATCTCTTGTCCTTAATCAAAGACATAATGCAGAACAATCTAGTGTCCCTTTACGCAACTAATGAAAGCTGTTGATACTGTAGTCGAGTTTACAACTGTAGTTTGTCGTTTCTGACTGAAGTTGCATTTTACTGCCAATTTTATTACGAAAATATGGAGTAATTTAATAGTGTTTGATAAACCCAGGTCTCTTTATATTATTTAGTACATGTTTAACCTATCAGTTCGTTATTAAATGCCAGATTTTCTCTTAGTTAAACTTTATAAAATGGACGTACAAGGTTGAGGCTATTAGAAATGGTTTTTGTAAACTGTTCCTTTACCCCACTTCACTACCATCCTTAATTCAAAAGGTTACACAATTTGTGAACGTGATATAATTTTTAAAAACATTTCTAGAGCCATTTCTGGAGTTTAGAATTGCATTTGCAGAACAAATGATGTTTGGAAGTATTGGAGTTAAAACTACAAAAAATGATGAGGAGGAATATCCTGTAAGAAAAAAAAATTACCATGTTGTGAAGCTATAATGAAATTCGCCTCCTTCTTAAGAAAATATATTTTATAATTTCTTGAAACTTTTATTTGAAACAGAGAAATTACACCAATTAAATCTCTTTATGTTTTTTTTTCAAAAAAACTGTTACTTACAATGTGTTGCTAGCTCTTCATGTGTAAGCAAATGTGTGCGAATTGTCAAAAACTCACTCAACTTTTAGTTCCAATGTCCTCAATGGAGGGCCTTTACTCAAGAGGCATATGACCTAAGATCATTTTCACAATATTTTAATAATTATTTATTCATATCTTAAAAAGCTTTCACGTTTTCACGAATGGACTTTCGTTTTTAAAGAGACAAAACTTTTAATTGGCTTCAGGAGGATAAATAATAAGGGTTAGGTTTGGTTAAACAAGGCTAGTTTACAATCGGCTAGGTTAGTTTTATTATACATACTTGTCTACATTTATATTGTTTCTGAAGAAAGAAATCATGTTTATTATAGTAAAAAAGTGTTTTATATTCGAAAGAATTTATTTCTTGTTTTTCTTACTATTTGTTATTTATTCTTTTCGATTACATATTATTATTAGATAGTTATTTCTAATTACTACTTATTAGAAACATATGTTAAAAAGGAAACGTAATTGTTGATCGAAAAGTAAGTTTTTGAATCGATTCTTGTTCCATTTACTGAGCAAAAGTTACTTTAAAAGATCGAACAATTTCAAAGTAGTGTAAAAAGTTTCAATTACTTTATTACGTGGGACATTAAAATGGAAAGTTCGAAAGTCAACTTCACACATACCACTGAATATTCACAACTTTAAATGCATTTGTTTGTCGATCGTTCTATCGTACTTTTTAAAACCACACTTGTTACTTTCCGTCGGTAATAACATAAAACATTTAGGTTTATAACAAATTGTACAAAGCAATTATGTAAAAATTTACAATTTTTTTTTTATTTCAGATATCTATATACACTTAAAATACAAATAGAAATCAATTTATTTACAAACATATAAATATATATATATATATATATATATATATATATATATATATATATATATATATATATATATATATATATATATGTAGAATATCAAATATGTTTTCCTGTTAGAATTATTTTTAAGATTAAATAATATACACTAATTACAGGAATAAATTATTCACGCACCCGTGGTCTGATTAACCATAAAGATACATAAGTAATGGTTGAGATTTTTGAAAAATGTCAGTCAATAAATTTCATTAACGAATGCCATTTTGTTTTAAACATGATGTTGTTGCATAAATAAATCAATCATAAATGTTTCTAGAAGCGGTGATATCAATGAAATACCACTTTAAATAGGTTCTCCCTTGTAGTTGTTTTTAGACCAGCTTCAAATTACTTTGGTATAAGTATAATGCACATTCAAAGGATTATTATATTTGATTTAGTAAAGTGGATGCAAATTGAAGTTTATTTTATAGAGATAATAAATATAAAATAGATTCAATTTTTATTTTCCCGCAATATTTTTTCTTCCTATTTGAATTTCATCATGTAACGAGTTGGACGATTGGTATTATTATTATTGAATTATGATATTAAATATTGCAGTAGTTTTGTTACACAATTAGTTATTTGACCTGCAATGTCAAGAGTTTATTTGAATATAAGAATGTTGTGTTCAAAAAATAATTTAAACAACAAATATTAATTTAAATAAATCAAATTTTACTGCACAAAAAAATATGAAATATAAAACAAAATTACGTTTGAAATGTTAATTTATAAGAACTTTATATGGTTATAAAAATCTATGGCATGGCACATGATATCCATTTGAGATTGATTAACGTTATTTAAAATACAATTCAATTTGTATATTTGACATTAAACATTTTGTTATTACATTACACAAATGAATTTACACTTCCCATATTTAAAAAAAAATGAAAACTAGCAATATTATGCTGTGACCGGTTAAAGTTTAAAAGTAATTTTTTTCCTTTTTTATTATCACTTTATGTCTTAAAATTATGACTTAGCTGTGTTGTAATAAAAAGTGTAGAAAACATGGTTTCAGATCAGATCTCGCCATTCTTATTGGTGTTGCTCGGGATATTGAATCTCGCCCGATGTTGTATCTTAACGTAGAAACATTTCTTGTACCTCAAAAAATAAATTTTAAATAAACGTTTACATATTTTACATTTTAAAATAAAAGCGTCCCTCGCTCTTCGAATGTTTATACGTCTGTTTTGCTTCACATATCACCAAGAGAACTGCTTGAAGCGAGTATTTTAACTTCCGCGCACCATTGCTGCGCACTTATTAAAATTCAGATTTTTTAATATGGATATCCGTTTCAGCCAGGACCTTTAGAATTTCATTATCAAAATAATTGTTTTTATTAATTTAATAATTTATTAACGACCGTTAATTCAGCAACAAATCTATTCTCATTTAAAAGGAATACATCGCAAACCTATTAGTAGAAGGGACCCCCCATTGGGACAACTACCCCTAACTCGGCCTGTACGTAACCTAGGACTATAGGGGTAGTTTTGGATGATGCAGTGGGTTGATGCGGCCGTGATCCTAGCCTAGGGGGTGGATTCGACCACGTTTAGAAGGGTGGGGGGTAGTTTTTCGAAAAAAATAATTTCCAACCCACTGACCTAAGATAGCCAAAATGGATCCAACCTAACCTAACCTACGTGTGGGGGATGTCCTCAGCTACGTTCAGGACCATACCCGGAGGTAGCTCCGGGGGTGGATTGGGGGTGGGTGTAGTTTTCGAAAAAATTTTGGAAAAATGTGTCCTGACCGATAGGGCTAGTCTAGAGTGTATTATCGCTACGGTTGGGGGTAGTTTCACCTAGAGGTAGTTTTTAAATAAAATATGAAATTGCCAAAAATCGATCGGTCTGATCAAATGGCCGTACGGGATATGTGTAGAGTCCAATATGGTAGGCTGTGTGGGCGGGATCACCTGTGGGTTGTATTCAGATTGCCAAAAATAATCAGTGTCCTAGGTAAAAGTCACTCCCGAACCCGCGCTTGAGGTAACACCGCCTAGGAGCGGGTAAAGCTAACAAGGAGCATGGTCTCGGGTAAAAGCCACCCCGAAGCCGGCCCTTTGGTAAAGTAACCCTGGAATAGCTCCGGTGGTGGGGGTAACTTTAGGAAAGATTTAATGGTTATCTGATGACGTATCAGCGCTTGAGCGAGTCTAGGCAAGTAGTAGGCTCACCCTAACTATAGTGGTTTGTCTACCCCTAAATGTATCGGGTGATGCGGGTCAAGGGGTATATGATTGCCAAACCCAAAAATTGTCTGTGCTACAAAATAATAAACAATGCAACAAAGACTTATCGCTTGAGGGAACACGTTTGGCCTACATAACCGGTAACCGTGTGTTAGACATGTGCAAACCTGCAGAGATAACACACTATCTTGGAGGTAGACCCACCCAAACCTCAGGCATAGCATCCCTGCAGCGGGGATTTAGCCAACCCAAGGCCGGCCCCTAAGTAAAGCCACCTGGAGAAAAGGCTTAAGGTAAGGCTACCTTGGAGCCTGGTCTTAGGTAAAGCCTCTTTGGAGGTAGACTTCAAGTAAAGCTACCCAAGAGTCTGGCCAGGATGGTTGCTATATCAATTACAGCCTATCGACCGAGACAAATACCCCCACCAATTCTTAGGTAAAGCTACCCTGGAATAGGGTCATACTGATACGGACAAAAGTTACATAACTAGACAATAGATACCTAGCCTGACAACAGATACCAAACCTGGAATCAAATACATAGCCCGACAAACGATACATAGCCTGACAACAGAGCTAGATCAAATGACCAACGTTTCAACTAAAACAACATTACGCTAAGTTTAACCAAGTTTAACTAATGTTAAACCATACTCAAGCTATGCATTGGGTACTACATGATGAACATTAGCCTGGCTATGCACTGGAGATTATGTGTTGGGCTATAGTCAAGCTACTTATCGGATACTATATGTTAACCCATAGTTAAAAATAACTATTAGTTAACCATTAGCCCAGCTATATGTTGGTCATTAGCCAAGCCATGCATTGGATGTGTTAACCATTAGTCAGGCTACACATCAGATAATATGTGATATTCCATAGCCAGGCTCAGCATCGGCTACTATGTGCTAACCATTAGCGAGGCTATGCACCGGATATTATGTGTTGGGGCATACTATGTGTTAATGATTAGCCAGGCTAGTGTTTCTTTCCAGCTGACTTTTGAAATGACATGTGTGACTATATCTAGACCATACATAATTGATAAGCCAATTTTGGGGAGTTTATGCTTATTTAGCGAGGCTATGCACCGGATATTATGTGTTGGGGCATACTATGTGTTAATGATTACCCAGGCTGTGTATCGGGTATTATGTGGTAATTTGTGGGCAGCTTGTAGGATAGTGTGTGATAACCATTAGCTAAACTATGCACTGGATATAATGTGTTATACTTTGTAGACCCATGTCTTCTTAGCATAGTAAGCGTGCAGGCTTACACACATATATGTTTATCACATTATGTATTCTATTATGTATTTAGGCTTAACATAGTATGATAGCATGCATGTTGTATTAGCATAGTATTTATTTGGTTTACACGCATATTTATTTAACACACTATATAGGGTAATTACGTATGCAGGCCTAACATAGTATATACGCCTATGTAGGATAGCATCCATGTTGGTTAGCATAGTATTTATGTGGGTTTACACGCATATCTGTTTAGCACAGTATGTAGGCTTAGCATATTATTTATGTAGGTTTACATGCATATTTGTTTAACACACTATATAAGCTATCATTCATCCCGGCTTAACATATTATATAGGCCTATGTGGGTAACGGGGAGATTGGCCTAATACAGGATGTATATAGGTTAACCTGCATATTGGTTTAACAGCGTATATATGGCTATGTAGAGTATATTGCATGCTGGTTTAACATAGTATATATGCCTGAATGTTGGCTTAGCACTGTATGTATATAGGTTGCGTAACTTTTTTTTTAAATTATATTGTAATATTTGTTGACCGTCATGGGCGTGATAGGTTATGCATTGTTAGCTATGCCATATAGTACTTCCCGTATTATACGGTTGCTTGCCCGAGGCTCTACCTGATAGAAGGGCTTTACCTAAGGTAGGCTTTACCTTACATAGAAGAGGTGTAAATGTGTGTGTCAGGCGCAGATCATAAAGGTTTTGACCAGTGGTTTACCGACATAGCAGGCCTATGTATGGATTCATGTATGTTGGCTTAGCATAGTATGTATGTAGGCTTACATGCATGTTTGTTTAACACAGTATATAGGGCTGTCATGCTTGTTAGTTTAACGTGGTATATAAGCCTGCACGTTTTACAACGACCGTATGCGTTGTGTTACGTAGGCTTACTGAGCCCCTGCAATGTGATAGGTCGATTCCCCGCACAGTCTATTTGAATTTACCTTATTTGTTGGTGGATTGAAATTAGCGTTTAGTTGAAACCTTGGTCATTTGATCAAACCTATCATTTTTGATACTTTCATATATTATTAGAAACTACCCCTCACTTAAAGCCCTGCTCTAATGTGAATTTACCCCTCAGGCCTTTCTCCAGGTGGCTCTAACTAAGGGCCTGGCTTTACCTAAGTCCATACTCCATGGAGGCTATACCTAAGGCCTAGACTCCAGTATGACCCTATTCCAGGGTAGCTTTACCTAAGAATTGGTGGGGGTATTTGTCTTGGTCGATAGGCTGTAATTGATATAGCAACCATCCTGGCCAGACTCTTGGGTAGCTTTACTTGAAGTCTACCTCCAAAGAGGCTTTACCTAAGACCAGGCTCCAAGGTAGCCTTACCTTAAGCCTTTTCTCCAGGTGGCTTTACTTAGGGGCCGGCCTTGGGTTGGCTAAATCCCCGCTGCAGGGATGCTATGCCTGAGGTTTGGGTGGGTCTACCTCCAAGATAGTGTGTTATCTCTGCAGGTTTGCACATGTCTAACACACGGTTACCGGTTATGTAGGCCAAACGTGTTCCCTCAAGCGATAAGTCTTTGTTGCATTGTTTATTATTTTGTAGCACAGACAATTTTTGGGTTTGGCAATCATATACCCCTTGACCCGCATCACCCGATACATTTAGGGGTAGACAGACCACTATAGTTAGGGTGAGCCTACTACTTGCCTAGACTCGCTCAAGCGCTGATACGTCATCAGATAACCAATAAATCTTTCCAAAAGTTACCCCCACCACCGGAGCTATTCCAGGGTTACTTTACCTAAGGGCCGGCTTCGGGATGGCTTTTACCCGAGACCATGCTCCGTGTTAGCTTTACCCGCTCCTAGGCGGTGTTACCTCAAGCGCGGGTTCGGGAGTGACTTTTACCTAGGACACCGATCATTTTTGGCAATCTGAATACAACCCACAGGTGATCCCGCCCACACGGCCTACCATATTGGACTCTACACATATCCCGTACGGTCATTTGATCCAACCGATCGATTTTTGGCAATTTCATATTTTATTTAAAAACTACCCCTAGGTAAAACCACCCCGCAACAGTCCGTACTGGACTCTACACATATCCCGTACTGTCTGTTGATCCAACCGATCGATTTTTGGCAATTTCATATTTTATTTAAAAACTACCTCTAGGTGAAACTACCCCCAACCGTAGCGATAATACACTCTAGACTAGCCCTATCGGTCAGGACACATTTTTCCAAATTTTTTTCGAAAACTACCCCCGCCCTCAATCCACCCCCGGAGCTACCCCCGGGTATGGTCCTGAACGTAGCTGAGGACACCCCCCACACGTAGGTTAGGTTAGGTTGGATCCATTTTGGCTAGCTTAGGTCAGTGGGTTGGAATTTATTTTTTCGAAAAATTACCCCCCACCCCTCTAAACGTGGTCGAATCCACCCCCTAGGCTAGGATCACGGCCGCATCAACCCACTGCATCATCCAAAACTACCCCTATAGTCCTAGGTTACGTACAGGCCGAGTTAGTGGTAGTTGTCCCAATGGGGGGTCCCTTCTACTCCTATTTACTACCATTTCCACAATTAGAACAAAAACTTAGTTTAATTTAAAGAATTTTAACTTTATAGGCTATTCATATAAAATAAACCATATTAAATCTGTTTTTGATTTAAATCACATTTAACAAAAAATTAAAATTTCCATGTAAACCTACAATCATCTTATTATCTCCATTGGCATTTTTATCTTTGTCATAATATATTATATCATTACACAATGTCCATCAATTATTTGATTACACTAAAAACACTTTCACATTATTTATACAATTATCCTTTTTTACTCACCTTACTAGTGTTATTATTCATTCGGTGCACACCATTGTCCTTTATTTTCCTAATTTTACACATGAATATACATACATACACATTTAGTAACATAGTCAAATACTTATGAATCATTCATACATTTATTTAAGTCTTGGTTGAAATTTTTTTATAGTTTGCTTGTCAAATTGTTATTAATTGTGTATTTATTTTATTTTATAGTAGTTATGTCTTGGAAAGTCATTCCGTCTTGTAAGTGCGGTCCATGTCATGAGTCTGGGACCGAGTAGTCTTTCTCCTTGTGTAATCGTGTAGTCTAAGTCAAAACTATTAACTTTATCTCGCATTATTAACAATTGCTATTGAGGGTCCCTACCCTCTTTTTAATTGTGAAGTATGCACTTTGCGTATTTCATTTAAATTCTCCAACCCTTGTAATAAAATAGTTACAGGGTTTAAGAAATACAATAATTTGTGTGGCTCTTTAAATTTAACATTTAATTTAGCTTGGTATTTATGTATCTTTTTTGATAATGGTTGATGCTTTACATACTTCTTAACTCCTACTTTAAATGGCTCCACATTATCACCTTGGAAGATACCATACTTTTTATTTTTCTCTATAGATATTTTAATATTTTTATGGCTTTGTTAAGTCTGTGAGTTATTTCTGTTTTCGTGATTTTATTATCCACAATGCCGTTTAAACCAGGTCATTCGGTTTAAAATTGAACATCAATTCAAAAGCTGAATGACCAGTGGATTCGTTGAAGGCTGAATTCAAACAAATTTGCAAATAATGAAGTCCTTCATCCCGCATTGTTTGTTTATCATGAAAAAAAGCTCCTTAACAAAACCTTGATATTTTTAATATATCTCTCAGCTTTATTAGCTCTTGGTATATATGGTAGGGCTTTGACATGTTTTATCCCATTATTAAACATGAAGTTTTTAAACTCAATGGCTTTAAAACATGCTCCATTATCAGACACCAAGAAACGAAGCATACCAAAATTAGCAAACGTTACATTCCTTAACTTGTTGATGACATTTACAGATTTGGCATTTCTAAGAGGCATTATGACAGAATCTACTTAAATCATCTACTACAATTAACAAATGATTATTACATTTCTTACTTCTTACTAATGACCCCATTATATCGGCATACAGCTTTTGCATAAGTTTATCTGATACAAAACTTACAAGTTTCCCATTATACATATTTTGGTGCTTGTTTTCAAGTAGCACAAATTTGAAAATCTTTAATTTTTTTTTATAAAATTACTTAGGTTAGGTCTATAAAAATACTGATTGATCTTTGCCATGGTTTTTATTTGGCTAAGGTGTCCACCAAGATATGAAGTATGATAGTATTCAAACATCATGTCTCTTAAATTAACAGGCAAATAAACTTTTAACTTGTTCTTATCTTTACACATTAATAGACCTTTGCTCATACAAAATTCTTATTATTAGTTTTAAATTTAATACTTTCCAGAATTTTAGTTATTTCTGGATCTGTCTTTTGATGTGCTCTTAAATCTAAATAACCTAAAGGGATTTGTGATATTACATTAGTTTGAGGATTAAGACCTTTGTTGTTATTGACAGATTGGAATTTCGTCCCCTGTTTATCTTTTTTAAAGATTTCGTCCTTTGGCTCTATCACTATTCCTACATCTATCCCTTCCCCATTGTTGTAGATTCGACTGAGAGCATCGGCTCACACATTCTGTTGTCCTTTATGTGAAATATTTTAAAGGGTAGACTTAATATTCTTTCTAACCATTTTCCCAATTTATTTAATTTCCTAAAATTTGTAAGAGATCATGATAATGCTTGATTATCTGTTATTAAATAAAAAGGTTGTACCGATAGGAATTTGTAAAATATATCAATGATAAGTACAATGGCTCATGTTTCTTTTTCGTATACTGAAAGGGCTCTCTCTGAGTCTGTGAATTTACGTAAGCCCACTATGTACAGTATTTAGCCTAAATAGAGTAAGAGGGAAAATATAGCTTTTAATAAATTGCATCATTAATTCAAAAATTTTTTTGACAAGTGTATAAGTGTCTTAGTTTTATAGTTTTCTATTAAAAATGTTTTGTGGAGAAGGATAAAAGGATGCTGCATTAAGGCAATTGAGGCTGTCATTAGGCAATCAAGATAACCGATATTACTGTTGAATGACGTTCATTTAGACGTTAAAATGTGAGAGTTTTCTTGTGATTTAAATACACTTGATTTATATGTTGAAGTGTTATCTCTGTAAGAAATAAACAGTCAGAACTTAATCGGAAATAAATCATTAAATTAAATACTCTATTAGAACAAATATAGAGACGATGACAATTAATTGTCCGTTATCTATGTGGTGTTGGTACAGCGCCATACAGCTGGTCAGTAGAAATAATAGTCTTATAGCTAAGAATCCCCACGGCCTACACTCACCCCAACGCTAAAAATAGAATCGGCAAACGTTTCGTGATGGTATTACCATCATACAGTACACTACTACTGTATAAGCCGGAAACCTGTCTTAGACAGAAAACAATGCCGGTCCCAATGGATTCCGGCTAAAACAGGTTTCACTGTACCTCTTTAGTATTTCTTGGTCTGGGAAATTTTTTTATTTCTTAGAACCTTTATTTTATAATTTACAATTTTTTTAAAATTTAATTTACATTTTAAAATTAATATAACGTTTGTTTCCTGAATAAAGTTACAATCAAACCGGCTCGTTATGTTTGTATTTAGATACAGTCTTCATTATTATACGGAGAATGCCTCCATGAAAAATTTTAACGTCACCAGTAAAATGAAATTTCTATGTATGTATTAGATATTCGTAAGGTAAATTAATTTCTAAGGGGAATAATACGAGGGTTCGATTAATGTAGCTAATGTCGACTACGATGATCGGGGAATATTTAGAGTTAAAACCTTGTGTAATGAATTACACAAACGTATAATGACGGATCTTTTTACAAAAACCTAATGAGGTGAAACGTTTCAAACTGCACTGGTTACGACATTAAACATTAAAATATATATAGTAACATTCTAACTCTAGTAAATAAAAATAATACATTACTACAAGAGTTTTACATGGAAAAATATACATACACTGTCATATGTTTATATATATATATATATGTATATGTATAACAATTGTTTATTATTCCTGATGATGTTGGTACTGTTAGCCAAGGAAAAGCTTTGAATTGTAAATTCAATTATATTTCTTGTATTTGTATTTTGACATAGTTCTTTATTAATACACAAGAATACATATTGCGATATATATACATATATATATATATATATATATATATATATATATATATATATATATATATATATATATATATATACATATATATATATATATGTATATATATATATATATATATATATATATACATGTATATATATATATATATATATATATATATGTATATATATATATATATATATATATATATATATATATATATATATATATATAAGACCTACAAATTCTGCAATATCTAATAAATTTTTCAAGTTTTCGCAAAATTAAGGTCAGTTGTTTGTTGGATTCTAAATTGTAACTTCGATAGAGGACCTTCTGTTTTTGATTATATGGCCATATATATGTACATAAGGGTTTAATCTTAATTAACCTATATAATTAATTCTTTGTGATTATTTTTCTGGTATTGAGGTTTTTGCCAATAATTTTATTATTGTCTGTGTGGGTGTGTCCATGTCTATAGATAGTATGTCTGTGTGGGTGTTTTATGATAATCTTTAAAGTGAAGGTTTTATTGTTACACTGCAAAGAACTAAACCTTTCTTCGTTGGTGCAGCTACAACGCATCAATTTGAGTGTAACAAAGGCGATTATTTAAGAAGAGTATTTCACCGGTATTCTATATATTCTAATATCTATGAATTAATTGTCACGAAAAAAACATACTAAAATACATGTACTGTATGAATTATTGAAAAGTTTTAATACGGTTATATTTATAACAAAATATAAATAATCATGTTTCAAAAGAAGGTAAAGAAATTGTTCTACACAATAAAAACATTTGTGACCAAAAAATCGTTTTTCCCAACAAACGTCACTAAACCATACACACATTGTCTGGACGTAGCAAAAACTAGACGGAATTAAAATGCATTCCGTAGTAGGATTAACGTATGAATAAATGATGAGTTACAGCAAGAAACAAAAACTTCGAGATGAAAGACTTAATACCCCTGCATTAAAACGACACATATGTTTCCCTGTGTAAAATATTTTTTGCCTAAAGGTCTACTCTATAAAATCTAACGCGTTTAAGGCCAAAAATCCCCCTCTGCAAGGTTAATAAGGTTTTACCAACCTTACATGAAAACTCTACTAATAAAATTACTGATAAATAAAATCACTCCTTTATCCTAGAGGGTATTCTATTTTTAATAGTTGCCCAATTATTTATTCGCATTAAAACCATAAAAACTAGCAATTAATTATTTAACATTAAACTTTAATATGTTTTAGGTTTAAAGCTCAAGCAGCTTCACGTGTAATTTCATTAATTTGACGGGCAAAACTGTGTGTTGCGGACACAATAAAATACTCTTTTTAGATGTGTTTATATCTTATTATAAATTAAACAAATTCCACTCAGAAATTTTATAATTCAATTAAAGAACAACTGAACGGTTAAACCTTAATAAACAAGAACATTTTTATTCATAACACTTTGAAACATTCTTTGCGTCTTAAAGAATATAGAGAGAATAACTTTACTTAATAGAATAATCTTGAAAAATCAGTAATAATCAAAGATAATCGAAATGCATATGTTAATCTCTGTGAAAATACTAATACTCTACTTAAGCTAAACTGCTCAACCTTATTGCTGTTTAAATTATACATAATCAGCATTGTCGTTTTCAAGGGCCTCCATCACAGTTCATGCTCTTTAAAACACTTTAGATAAACTGTCTTGTTTTAGCGTCTTAACTATAAAGAGGATGAAAGTAACGGATGTCTCGAATCATGTTTAAAACTTTTTTTTAATTGTATTTTGTAGTCAATATCTGAACGTCACCCTCTGAAACTAAAATAAGAACATTTTATAATTGGTGAAGCTTTCTTGTAAAATCTTAATAAGTATAAAGCAAAATGTACAAGTATTATGAAGATACATTCTATAAGTACTGAGGTTTTTACTGGCTTCATTGCCAATATCTTCAACAAATTTGGCGCATTTTTACAAACAAACTACGACTCTAATTCGCCAGATAAAACCATTATTAGAATGGTTAATTTATATACACGAATGGTTCTATATAAATGATGGTTTAGTCGGGATATGTATATACTCGTAATAACAAAAACTAAAACTGTACTGTTAACTTGTATACATATACATATACACATACATATATACAGGAAAACTTGATTATTCAATTTATAATAGTAAATGATAATCAAATTCATATATATGGTGGAATATAAATTTCAATTACCGTATTAAATTAAATAACGGTCCAAACCAAAGGTGATATTTGCTATACTTTACTTGATAATTCCTTCTTTTTCTCTCCGACAACACGCTATATTACCTGAGTTTTTCATGTCAATTCACATCAACCCCTAACATATTATTGACTACCCCAGAAGGATTATGAGAATAAATATTCCCAACAGCACTTTACTTCGAAAGTGTTTAATAAAGCCTAAGCACTAAGCAGGAGTTATTGGGACAAGCCAACAGCTGTATACCGCATGACCACGCTGGCTTGTACACCTGCTTCTAAGTTGAAGCTATATTCTAAACAGAAGGATCTTGTTTGGTGCAAATAACATTCCTAAAACCATACTACAACTGATATGGGTTTAGCCAATTTTAGTTTAGTTTTATATTTACTCTTGATGCTACACCCAGATATTATATATAACTTAAAGTGTATACCTATACTCTTATAATCTTTAAAACAAAAATAATTATAAAAAATTGTGTAGTTATTTAAAACATATTTTTATACAAGTAATTTATACAATAGTTAAAGTAAATTCATATTTAGCTAAACAAAAAAAAATTATTTTGGTTGCTTTTTAAGAAATAAATAATTATAAAGGAATATAAATGATCAAATAACTGTAACTAAATCAACTGTTCTATAAAAATATACGTTATCACTTATTTTAGGCCTAATGGGAGGAAGTAACTAAATTGCATACCTAGCTCCTTTAAGGAAAAGTATTTCCTCCCATATAAAACTAAAATGAATTCATTAAATTTATTAGTAGAAATAATATTAACAAAACTGTATTAGCATCCACTTCAAGTTTAAAAAATATACTTGAATTTGAGTAAAATGAACTTGATTGAAATATTTTTAATGAAGTTATTCAAAACTTTTTTCGGGAAACATTTTCGGTTATATAGTTTATAGCCTTTATCTGTTGTTAAGTAGAGATGCTATCCCAGTATTAGGACTTTATCGTTAAACTTCCACAACCTTAACGAACCCTTCTGCGCACAGATGTTGCTAATTTCTCTTTCTCCCCTTATGAAGAGGCAAACCTTTATTGCAATCTTTGCCCGATTTATTTGTGCGCACTACACCGTACAGAGCTAGTATAAACGTAACAAATAGTATTTAAGCCTCAGCGATCAGTTAGAAGTCGGCCAAGAATCCGTTGTGTTTGTCAAGAGTTTAAGTACCCCGTGGTTTCTGACATACAAGAGCCGGCAACAAGATTTTAGCGAATCAAAAGTGAACAGCGAATGAATGTATACATATTTTTTATATCTTATTATTTAGGACCAGATGGATCCGTACAACAACGTTCCTGCCGACTAACTCAAATCACGAACGCGGACTCCAGACTCACAACCGGTATGTTAAGATCATTAAAGAATACAGCAGAACTGACACCGACTTACCAGGGTTCTCTCCTTCCAGAGCCCCAGGGATCCGGACTCAAGACGAAAGGAACAAAGGATTTGACAGTGAAACTCTTGGCACTTCATTAAAAAAACCGTCAAATTTAGTAGGTAAATTTATTAAATTCAAAATTTTCAATAAATTAAAAATAAACAATGGCTTCACTCTAAGCAAAAGTTTTAAATTAATGTTAAGTAAAATAAAAATAATTTGTATAAGTATCCTAAAAAAATTTATGAAATAAGATAAAGTAATGAGCAAGTCAGACAAAAAATCGTTAACCATTTTAGGGGGTCATAAAAAACAGTAAGGCAGGAGTCGGCGGGTCGTGGCTTGCGCTTAGGTACGGCACCGACGTTTGAACATCGAGAAACGGTAGAAAACATATTTTACCAAAACAACAAACATAAATTTCAGTAAAATCACCTGCATACGGTACAAAATCAAATGATGAGGATGCAAGGTTAGGACCAGATGAGAAGGCGCACGGGGGGGGGACGTAGCAGTGTGTGTGTGTGTGTGTGTGTGTGTGTGTGTGTGTGAGTGAGTGTGTGTGTGTGTGTGTGTGTGTGTGTGTGTGTTTGTTGTGTGAGTGAGTGAATGTGTGAGTGTGTGTGTGTGTGTGTGTGTGTGTGTGTGTGTGTGTGTGTGTGTGTGTGTGTGTGTGTGTGTGTGTGTGTGTGTGTGTGAGAGAGAGTGTGTGTGTGTGTGTGTGTGTCTGTGTTCAAGAGTGATTTATAAAAAATGTGTTAGGTTAACCTTTCTATAAACAAATCATGTTTAAATAGTGACGAGATACAACACCAAAATTAAATATAATATGCATAATATACTTACAGATAAGAAAATATAAATATGCTATATAGGATGCTGAACGTATTGATTGTGCATCTGTTTCCTGTTGTAGGATTTCTGTGATAAACGGTAACCTTTAATAATTAAATTCAACTGAATATGTAGAACTTTATATTGCATTTGTTTACACTCTACATAATGAGTTTTCTTTGTTTGCTGGAAGATTGCAAACCGGGCAATTAACTTTGTGCATGTGTGTGCACAAGGGAATACTTTTAAAATAATGAGTTTTAAGGTTTGGTTCCTTAACTAAATACGTGGAACATAGTTCAGTTAAATAAAGATGCTTATCTAAGATCAAACAATGACGTAGGAATTCGGTTTATTAAAAGAAATAGTTACCGAATAATTTAACACCAAACATTTGAACTACAAATAACAACTTAGAGTTAATAGTTTTACAAAAACGTCATTGAAAAAAGACGAAATATGAAATTATACATATTTTTTATATCATATTATTTTTATATTTTATTGTTAGGAAAATATTCATTTGATTTTGATGAATAAAAATATATCTAACAAAATCAACTGAAATCAGTTCTCAGAGAGTATTAGACATTCCTATGAAAGTTTTATATTTTAAAGATTAGATTAAAAATAGAAACTTATTGTTATTGTTATATTTGTGTTGAAATTTATCAAAATATAAATAAATTAATATATTTGTTGACTGTAAAACGATTTAATAATAACAATTTTCCTTAGAAACCTTCAATAAATAATGTAACATAACCTACGTGTTAAAAAGGTTATTTATCATTCCTGTAAATTTATCTTTACATCAGCTGGTATATGAAATCATGTTATCATTTATTTCACTTTGAGGCTATTCATAGCATAAACTGATGGAAATTATACTGACGCTATCAAACTGACAGAAATTATAGCAATTGTATATTTATGACTGACGAGCAATTGTATATTTATGTCCAAAAAATAAGTTTTTGTAGGCTTCGCTAGAGATAGCAAAAAAGTTTTCACTTCAAAAAAGTTTTAAACGAACACCTGCCCTTAAATGGCTGATTCACATAATGTTTTCATCAAAATTACAGACTATGAAACATATTGTGGAAGTTAATTACTACAGTTGACCTTGTAGAAGGTTAACAATTAAAATATTTATTCTAGTTATTCTAGAGCACTATTTAGTTTCGACGACAACCAGATGGAGGAAATAAATTCATATACATCTAAGAGAATTATATTTCTAGATGTTGGAAATTTGGGGCAGTACCAAATTGTGGTAGACTTCGAAACTGATGATTCGCAGTTCAAATACGGATGGAGCCCACAAATTTTATCATTTAATTATTTAGTAATATTTGAAAAATACTGTAATAGCATCAATTGTCATTAACTATATGTTAAAAAAGTAAAACAAATATATTTGAACTTGATTGGATGAATAAAAACGTATTTTGTTAGGGATTGAAAATTTTTATAAGATATATATATATATATATCACGAGAGTTTAAGCTGATAGAAGGAATTTAGAAAAAAACAATCCTGAATGTGTTATTTCATCCCAGGGATATTAACTATGGCACAAATGTCCTCAACTTATTAAAGTTGTTGTTAATAGCTTGGAGCAACAGTTGTACCATTTCTTATTTTATATAGATAAAACATTTTTATGTTTTGATGTACATTTCGATTGAAAAGTGATCTTCAGAGGATCATTCACCTTCTGAGGCTTCCTTATTCTTGTATTCATTTCCTCTGAAGAATATTGCTTTGCAATCGAAATGTACATCAGATCATAAAAACGTTATTTATGTATAAGTAAATATAATACTTGATCTCCACACTGCTTATATTGTTATTAGCTTTTAAAGATATTATGTTATTAGTTCTTATTCCTATTATGTTATTAGTTTGTCTATCTGCTATCTAATTAGTTCCCATTGCTCTAAGGCATATGTTATTAGTTCGCATTGGTATTATGTTATTAGTTCGTATTGGTATTAGGCCTATATTATTAGTTCGCATTGCTATTTTGTTGTTAGTTCGCATTGCTCTTATGTTAATAGTTCTTATTGCTATTATGTTATTAGTTTGTCTATCTACTATCTAATTAGTTCCCATTGCTCTATGGCATATGTTATTAGTTCGCATTGGTATTATGTTATTAGTTCGTATTGGTATTAGGCCTATATTATTAGTTCGCATTGCTATTTTGTTGTTAGTTCGCATTGCTCTTATGTTATTAGTTCTTATTGCTATTATGTTATTAGTTTGTCTATCTGCTATCTAATTAGTTCCCATTGCTCTAAAGCATATGTTATTAGTTCGCATTGGTATTATGTTATTAGTTCGTATTGGTATTAGGCCTATATTATTAGTTCGCATTGCTATTTTGTTGTTAGTTCGCATTGCTCTTATGTTAATAGTTCGCATTGCTAATATGTTATTAGTTTGCAATTTTCTATGATATTACTTTACATTGTTGTTATGCTGTTAGTTTGCATAGTTATTAGATTATTAGTTTACATAGTTATTATATTATTAGTTTGCATTGTCATTATCTTATTAGTTTAGATAAATACCATGGTAATAGAGTGCATCGCTAATGTGTTGTTATTTTGTATTGTTTTTATGTTATTAGTTTTGCATTTTTCTATGATATTACTTTGATTTGTTATTATGCCGTTAGTTTGCATAGTTATTAGATTATTAGTTTCCATAGTTATTATATTATTAGTTTGCATTGTCATTATCTTACTAGTTGGGATATATACCATGGTAATAGTGTGCATCGGTAATGTGTTGTTATTTTGTATTGTTTTTATGTTATTAGTTTGAATTTTTCTATGATATTACTTTACATTGTCATTATGCTGTTAGTTTGCATAGTTATTAGATTATTAGTTTCCATAGTTATTATATTATTAGTTTGCATTGTCATTATCTTATTAGTTTGGATATATACCATGGTAATAGAGTGCATCGGTAATGTGTTGTTATTTTGTATTGTTTTTATGTTATTACTTTGCATTTTTCATATTGTTATTCCAGTGATTATTACAAAAGTCAAATATTCGCAAGAACAAACTAGTTCTTTCTATAGATGTTTTAAAATATTAAAATAAATTCGTTGCCATCAAAGCAATAAATTACGATATCTTTCTGAAATCGTAGAAAACATTTTCTTGATAATAAAACTCTATTGGAAATTTTTAATAAAGAATGTTTTTTCACAGTTTTTTTATTGTCTAACTGGCTATACAGTAATTAATAATATTGAATTATTGCCGTTTTATTTACACACAGGAAAACCTGACCTCGGATGTGAACTCTGGTTTAGGTAGGCGTGTTCCGATTAAAAAACTGCATCCTTAGAAGTTGTGTGCTAGTCGACAATTCTTGTATATATTTAATCTCAAAGTAAACTATTGCAACTCATAGGCCTATATTTATTTGCAAATATATATATATATATATATATATATATATATATATATATATATATATATATATATATATATATATATATTCGATACCATGAATTTAATGACCGGCTAAAGATCAGTGCCTTGAAAAATGTACAAATATGGTAAATTCATTTTATTTGTGTATAATTTATGTCGGTAATTTTAATAAACTCGATAAAAGTAACTCTAAATTTACCTTGTACAATTTATTGCATAACTTTAATAAATATATCTTTACAAATTATTTATTTATTTTGTATTTCGCCATTTATAAAGGAAAACATCAAAACCTAGACCTTTTGGAAACCGATGGGTGACTCACTATCGTTCCGAAATATTCTCTAAACTGTAAACATTATTTTATTACAAGAAAATAGATTATAAATTGCAAGTGGATTACCATTACAAGCAATGAGTTGTACAACCTCATTCACATACCTATAGAGATTTCTCTATTTTCTAGTTGTAAACTCTATTAAAGTCAGAAACGCAAGTGGATTTAAAACAATATCGCAAATGAATGATAGCTTAAACCTTAAGCTCGGTTGTCCTTTATTAAAGTTAGGCAAGCATTGTACTAACACAACGACTTTGTCTACGTTTCCTCGCCAATGGCATTACCTGTCCTAATGCATTAGCCACCTTAGCATCTGTAATGGAGGGCGTAATGTAGGTCAGAAATGAACACCAACTATTTTATATTGTCTGTTGCAACCAGGCTTTTCTCTTAGCTTGTTCCAATCATTTTCGAACCCCATACGTTTATATGCCTATTTTACGTTTATTTATTTGCATATGATACCTTATTGCACAACATTCAGTTACGTGATAATCAGCTATGTGATATATTTCGGAACTCGCTGATTGAAGCAAAATAATCAGTACACACACACACACACACACACACATATATATATATATATATATATATATAAGGTTAAATAATATACACTAATTACAGGAATAATTTATTCCTGTAATTAGTGTATATTATTTAATCTTAAAAATAATTCTAACAGGAAAACATATTTGATATACTACATATATATATATATATATATATATATATATATATATATATATATATATATATATATATATTGAGTGATTCGACAATGGTCAAGTGACCGAAAGGTGCCTCATCACTCAAGGTAAAATCATTGCACTTAATGGTGGAAAAATTACTTATAATAGTAACATATTAACTTTATATATATATATATATATATATATATATATATATATATATATATATATATATATATATATATATATATAATACATTTTCTTGTTTATTAACTTAAAACAACATAGGTTATTCAAATACAAGAATATTTATTAATTTATATCCACAGCTTTTCGTTGGTAAACAGTACCAACATCATCAGGAATGAAAATTACAATAATCTATAATTTTCATTCCTGATGATGTTGGTACTGTTTACCAACGAAAAGCTTTGGATATAAATTAATAAATATTCTTGTATTTGAATAACCTATGTTGTTTTAAAATATATATATATATATATATATATATATATATATATATATATATATATATATATATATATATATATATATATATATATATATAGTTGACTCTCGGCATTTTCAAACAAATTCACTTATACGTAGGCAATTATACGGACTTATTCATGGAAAAAGAAGTCCAGGAACTAACACATACCCTACTATTAGTTTTTTTACATATTTTATTTGTATTATTTTTATTAATACATATTTTTTTTAATTTGTAGTACAGTAGATTTATATTTTACATGAAAGACCATGCATTTATTAATGTCTCCAGTTTTCCATATAATCCTACTCGATATTTATAGATTCCACATTATCCTAGGATAATATTACAACTCTTAATGTACATTACCTCGGATATTCGAGGTTCTTCTGTATCTATAAAAATGCTATCAATTTAAATATTGGCCAATAACGAGCTTGGTTATATATACCTATCATAGAATGAAAACTGATGGTTTTGGCCAAACGGACGTTGGATTTATAGTTATGCAATTCAACATACATATTAATAAATTGTTCTACAGAAACATTGTACCTAGTGGTGTTACTAGGATGGTTATAGTATAACAAATTGAAGTACACGCTACTTCCTAATTATTTTTCAATGATTTAGGCTGTCGTTTAATTTAATTAATATTAAAAGGTTATTGTGA
>JBAIZL010000009.1:56545507-56723007 GCA_036971475.1 Prosapia bicincta | reverse complement strand
ATTCGTATCATCCATATTGTAATATGGTACTTTTGGTACTTTTTTTTATGGAGGTGACGGTTGCTGAATCTTTTGCTTCCGAATTCAATTCTGAATTTGTTCACCCGATTCTCATTTCGTAAGTCGATTATCGTTTCATTTAGGCTATAAACACCTATATGATACTCTGTATTAATAATTTAGTTATTCATTAGGAGAACTTTTAAAAGTTCCGTTTTAATGTAATGGGCTACACAAAACGTTCATACATGATTTATGAATAAGAATATCTGGAAGCATAACAAATGGATCGGTTAAAAGTAACATACGCAAAAGTAATGTTTCCAATCGTCTTTGCTCTTGTGTCATAAATAATAATAATAATAATTTTTTCATGATCTCAAATCGCCATTTGGTTTAATTGTTTAATTCATTCAAACCAACTAATATTTATGTAAGACGTAATTGGTAATTAATTATGTTGCCAATAAATTAGGTTGCACACGTATTTTAACAGTTAAAAAACAATCTCAATCGACACTTTATTTATCGGAAAATCGAATATCTACGATTCCTAACACAATCTCTTATGAAAATAACACTACATATCTTGCTATGATGCTACATGCTAAACTACGGTGTAAAACCTAGGTCAAGAAAAAGAAAGAGAAATAATTATGAAATATCATAAGAGTATCCACTATTGGCTCTTGGGTAGAATCTAAAAGCTCTCTGTATGTAATAAAACAAAAATCAACAGTCAGATCTCGAAACCAGTTTGTCTATTTGGCAACCAACTGTGACAATGTGCAAAGGAATCTAATATAGAAACTCTTCAAATGTTACAAAATATCGAACTGAGAAATGTGGTAAGGCCTCTCGGGATGTGAAAAACAAAGATAATACCCAATCACTGTATATACCAACGATAAGAGAAGACATAATGAAGGTAGCCAAAACATTTAAGCTGTTATAGTCTAGTATAGTGTTGTGATAGTTCTAATCAAATTAATATAATTGACTATGTTAAAACAAGAACTAATGAGTTATTGGAGCACTTTAGTTATATGAGTATTTATGGTTAGATACCAGTAATCCAATAAATCTAAATCCGTTGGTCTAAACAAACAATTTAAAAAAGTTTTTTTTATATTTTGATGGCCTAAGATAAAATTAATGAAGGCAAAATAAAAGTTGTGGTTCTACAACTTCTCGGTAACCAGTACCTGGAAAATGCTTATTTTTTTTGTACGTTGTTTTATTGATGACCAAAGGACAAGAAAGTATTGTTGATTGATGATTTATAAAAAACCGAATTACAGTGGACGAGGACTTCTACTTGGAGTAACATGGGATCTTCCCGGCAAGCTGGCCTGAGCAACCGGGCGGGTCCACAGGTGGCGGATAGTGGGACGGCCTACAGAAATGTAGGTTACCTGTGAATAAGGATTCCGGAAGGTTTCTGAATATGCAGCTCTGGACCAAGGCTATGGTTCAAAGGTGAGGAATTATCCCTCCTCGTCAGTCAACCGGTTGGGCGTGGTAGAAATAACCGAGTGCTCTGACCGGGGAGACTGGGGTAGTTGGGAATTAAGTCCTCACAATGCTACTCTCACCTCCCGGGTGAACCAAGGGCAATGCGACAGTGAAGTATGGGCGGGAAACTACCCAAACGACACAGTTGTAAAAAAGAGAGTAAAGCAGGCTGTTCGTCTGAGCAGTTAATAATGTCCTGAACTTGGGGTGTGCTTCAAGGTCAGTGACTGAATACCCAATCCAAGGTGGAAGGCATCGTGCCGAAGGATGAATGGCTGCAGGGTATAAAATGCAGTCCCAAACGATCAACTTGAGGAACCAGACAAAACCTCATTGTATGTTGTCTTGCCAGGGCAGTGGGGGCTCTGCTCTGGTCGACCGTTATTTCCCCCATACTCGTGGGACTTTAATGGACCAAGTAATTAAAAGAATTGATTTCGAGACTGCACAGACAGTGGGAGCCAATGAGACGGCAAACCGTGAGTCTTTAGCAGATGTGTCAACGGCAACCATCACTGGGGGTGCGGGGGCGGCTGTCAAGCTGCCGACTGCAGAAACCGGTGAAGTGGCTGTAGAGTTGAGCACGATGTCTAGTCCTGGGGATGCTCTGCGGACCCAGGCGACTGCAAATTAAGCAGAACAATGATCAAGATCCTCCAAGTGAACCTACAGCATAGCAGGGCGGCGAGTGCTGTCGTGTGTAGGATGCTGGACAGGGAGAGGTGGACTTGGTTCTCATCCAGGAGCCATGGATTTCTGGAGGACGAATATGCGGGCTGGCGACATCTGGAGGTAAGTTGTTGTACGATAAGGACTCCGGTGTTCCCAGGACGTGTATCCTGGTTAGGAGGGGGTTGAGTGCTTTTGTACTAACGGACTTCTGCTGCAGGGACTTAATAGCAGTGACGGTGGAGCTGCGGGCGGAGGGGAGGATGAAGAGGCTGAACCTTGCCACGGCATATCTCCCCTTTGACTACGAGGGGGCTCTACCAACACAAGAGCTGAGGAGGCTGGTCGAGCACTGCGGGGCTGTGGATGTGGAGCTGCTGGTGGGGATGGATGCTAACTCCCATCCCACTTCGTGGGGAAGTACAGGTACCAACACTAGAGGTGAGGAACTTTTAGCTTATCTTACCTCTAAGAATTTACTAGTCTTAAATCAGGGGGAAGAGCCGACGTTTGTCACTAGGGCCAGACAGGAGGTCCTGGACATTACGGCGGCATCGAACCAGACGGCTAGGTATGTACTAAACTGGCATGTGTCGGATGAACCATCTTCTTCTGACCACAGACATATTAGGTATGATATCTCTCTAAATCCAGCCATGCTTCGGCCAACCAGGGATCCAAGAAGACCAGACTGGGACTCCTACAAGAGGGACCTGGGAGTTCGGATTGAGGAGGCTGGATTGGAGTATGGTGGGAGGAGAGAGCTAGAAGACTCTGCCGCATTGGTTGGCGAGGCTATAGTAGAATCCTTTACTGGTAACTGCCCTCTTAGTGAGGGGAGAAAAGTAGGGGATCCGTCATGGTGGAGCAAGAAGCTAGCCAAACTTCGGAAGACCACCAGGAGACTCTTTAATAGAGCAAAAAAGAACGGGGAGTGGGACCAGTATAGGAAAACATTAACCGAATACAACAGGGCAATTAGAGAAGCACGCAGGAAGTCCTGGAAGGAGTTTTGTCAAGAGATTGACAAAACTCGGGAAGGGGCACGACTGCATGAAGTGCTATCTAAGGACCCAGTTAACCCGGTGGGGATGCTAAGAACCCCACTGGGAAATATAACAAAAACTGCAGGGGAAACTGTGGAAGAATTAATCAGAACACATTTCCCTTCCAGTACCCTGAGGAAACTTGGGGGAGCAGACACTGAACCAGTTGCCAAACTCTCCACAAGACGTGGTAAGAGGGAGGACTGGGAAGTGGCAAGGAGGATAGTAACTCCAAAAAAGGGTAAGATGGGCTATTGGCACATTTAAACCCTACAAATCTCCAGGTCCAGATGGGATCTATCCTGTGCTGCTGCAGCAGGGAATGGATTTGCTGGTACTGGTACTTACTAAATTATACAGGCTAAGCATTGCTTTAGGGCATGTGCCGGCAGCCTGGAAAGCTAGTAAGGTGGTCTTTATACCTAAGCCCACCGGTAACCAATCGGAAGGGAAAGGATACAGACCTATTACACTCATGTCCTTTGTTCTTAAGGGACTTGAAAACTGGTTGATAGGCATATTAGGGGGGGGGGGTGCTTTGGCCATAAAACCACTGCATTGGAACCAGTATGCTTATCAACCGGGGAAATCCTGCGAGGGAGCTCTCCATCAAGTAGTTGGTAGGATTGAGCAAATGATCGCCAAGAAAGGTTGTGCCATAGGTGCCTTCCTCGACATTGAAGGGGCTTTCAATAACCCCTCAGTGGAGACGATGGTAAGTGGTGCAAGACGTCATGGAGTGGATGCAACCACTTGTGGTTGGATAAGTTCCATGTTAACAAACAGAAGCATTTCTGTAGAGGTGGCAGGGGAGGTCAGAAGGGCGGAGACAAGTCTGGGCTGTGCACAGGGGGGGGGGGGGTTCTCTCTCCTCTGTTGTGGTGCCTAGTGGTTGACAACCTTATTGAACTCCTGAATGAACAGGGGTACTTCTGTCTAGGATATGCGGACGACATAGTTGTTTTGATCCTGGGCAGATTCCCTGATACAGTCCTTGAGGTAATCAGAAATCCTTTACGACTGATTGAAGAGTGGTGTAAAAAGGAGAACCTTAGGGTAAATCCAAAAACGACTGCTCTCATTAACTTCACCAGACAGCGAAAAGATCTGACGACCAGGATGCCCCGCTTGTTTGGTGAATACCTTGAGTTTGTGGGGGAGGTGAAGTACCTGGGAGTTACTCTGGACAGGAAACTCACCTGGAACCCACATCTTGAGAGGACAGTTAACAGGGCCAAAAGGGCACTGATGACTGTGAGAAGAATGGTGGGTAAGAAATGGGGACTGAAGCCATCAATGATGCACTGGATGTATCTGAGGGTGATAAGACCTATGATTACCTATGGAGCTCTGGTGTGGTGGACAAAGGCCAACTAGGCACAGACAAGAGCTAAACTGAGCTCTATCCAGAGATTGGCCTGTCTGTGCACACTGGGAGCGATGTCAACTACACCAGGTGCAGCAATGGAAGTAATGCTTAACCTCCCTCCCCTTGAGCTTGTCCTTAGGGGAGAGGCGAGGCTAGCGGCATGGAGATTGCGCAACTCGAGCAACTGGGCTAACCTCCCAGATGTCTCGGGACATATGAGTATCGAGTGCGTGGTCAAAGAACCCGTCTTGGAAATGGGCAGCGACCACATTACTCGAATGTTTGCACCTGACCAGGTACACCAAACTGTGATGGAATGGTCAGGGACATTAACATCGGGAGCTCAGATCTGGTACACAGATGGCTCCAAGATGGACTTCGGCACTGGAGCGGGGGTGTATTGTAAAAACCCAAGGGTAGAACTAGTTTTTTCCTTGGGGAGGCATACCTCTGTCTTTTAGGCCGAAGTATATGCTATAAATGCCTGTCTGGGAGAGATAGCGAGAAGGGAAACACATGGGACCCGGATTGCTATTTTCTCCGACAGTCAGGCAGCAATTAAGGCACTAAACGGACACGTGGTCACCTCGGCCATAGTCAGGGAGTGCCTAATTAACCTACAAGCTCTGGCAAGGCACAATCAAGTCATGATAGGTTGGGTGCCAGGGCATAGGGGAATACTTGGAAATGAAGCCGCAGATGCGCTGGCCAGGGAGGGGTCTTCCACTCCCCTGATTGGACCGGAGCCTGCGGTAGGTATTTCCAAATCCATGGTCAGGATGACAGTGCGAAGGTGGATGGCTGAAAGACACTGTGAGCACTGGATCAGGGCCGAAGGGATGAGACACAGCAAGCTAACCCTTAGGAAACCTTCCTTTGGGCTGCAGAAGAGTCTCATCTATCTGTCTAGGCAGGAATTAAGGATAGCCACAGGTCTACTCACGGGACACTGTGGACTAAGGAAACATTTGCATAAAATGGGTATCTACAAGGATGAACCAGTGTGCTGATTATGCGGGAAGGAACTCGAGACTGCCACACACATTATTTACAGATGTGAAGTACTTGCTGAGAGGCGCTTCAACCTCTTTGGTGATGGAACGGCTTCGGTGGATGCTGAAGGTAAAACTCTAGTCAGGAGACTCCTAAACCTGGTAAGAGGGAAGGGGTTATTTGACTATATCAGGGAGGTAAGTACAATATACCTTAAGGTAGCAGTGTTTCGGGCAATTCAAACCCGCTCCCAAGTTAAATAAAAAAAAACATGGGATCTTATGGTTCTTGGATTAGTTCCAACCCAGAGCACTTCATTCTCGATTGTAGGGTGATATAAGATTGAATAGTGTATAGCTAGCTTATGCGAGTCTATCTATATGATGACATATAAAAATGTTGTTAGTTTGTGTATAGAATCTTATACATATAAATGTTTGTGTACGCTTCAAAAACTCAAAACTTTCTGCAGTGATTGAGGTCAATTCTTATCACAACATAACATTTTTTTATTATTGTTTTTATTAATTTTTCTTGTTACTAACATGCCCGCGATTGCGAGATAAAAAGCCTAATTAATCTGTGTATTAGTAACAGCGCCGACAGCCGTATGAGAGAGAACAACCCCCCTCCCCCATACTAGTAAAACAATACCTGCTCAAAATTAGATTGTTTATTGACAAGCAAAAACGTATCTCTATATAGTATTCAGATTATTATTCAATCTGAAAGTAATATTCACCAAATTATTTTCACTGTTGCCATTTTAACATAGAAGGCAGTTTAGAGGTGCTCATAAGGAGTGATGCCACGGGCATTGCGCCACCTAAACATACAAAGTAACATATTTCAAATTTTTATATAATTATAAATTATATAATTTGAATATTAATTCATACATTTGTATATTTCTTTGCATGTGTGTTTTGTGTACATATATTTATTTAATGTTATATTTAATGCACTTGTTTTTGTTATTCATTCTTTATATTTTATTTCTGCTACTATTATTGTTACTTTTTAAATAATGAAAACCTATTTTTATAGTATTATTATTATTTATTTATTGTTATATTGTTATGTTTTTCGTTTTTATTGATATATTGTTTTTAATGTTAGGTTGTTGATAATTGTTATTTATGGTATCGTTATTATTTATTGTTACAGTATTATTTACTATATTATTATTTATTTTTATATTTTTGCAATGGTAGGGCGTTGATTGGGTAGATAGAGATGCTAGAAGCTTAGACGAATGGTCAGTGTATTCCCCTAGACTCACAAGTGGAGATTACGTGCTAACTATTGCTTTCCTCGAAACACACAAGAGCTAAAGCAGAACGTAATTTCGACTTTCTGTATGCGTAATAAGTCACTTAGACTACAAAATCTTTTCGTTATATATACGGAACGATAATTGTGAAATAATGTGTTTATTTCAAACAGAGTTATCTGTCTCCAACTATCAGCTACTTGTAGAGTCTCGCTGTTCATGTTTACTGCTTGATATGGAATTTTCTGGTAATAATCAACGTACCACATTTTATCCATATCAATGTTATTTCCATTAAATGAAATCACTCACTTGGTTTTATCTTTAAAAAACCTAATCTTTAAACACACTCAAGTTTACAATTATTCTCTTAGCTGTCATCTATGTCTTAAAAATATAATAAAATATTTATTATTGCAGGAAGCAACTGCGAATAATAATCAATACATGGCCCTTTGATTATCACTTTTATTCAGTTACCTTATTTCCCAAGATTAAGTATATTGAAAACCGTGTCAACAGTTTAGACCCAAGGTCTGACAATAAGTTTGATTAATAGCTCCAGCTCTTTGCTCCCGTAGCCTTTACGGGCCCCTCGGGATCATGTTATCCATAACATAATATTTCACCGTGAAAGTGGTAAGATTCTACTGGGCGAAACGCTACGTAAGATATATTTAGGAAGGTTTTAATACGGCATTTTCTAGCCATTACTCTTATCACTGAGGTATAAAATCTCGAGTATTACTGAGCAATTCGGTTTATTTGGATATTTCTTTTGGCGCGATTGAACACAAAAACTGTTAAAACAAAATATTCGAGTTTGTTAACGTTTAGACAGATACTCTCTAACACGTCTATTTAACATTGCGTTATACTATAATAATACATACATATATATTGTGTGTGGGTGTGTGCGTGTTTTATTCAACAATTAGAGCCTAAAATAAATGAAGACGCTAGGGAAAAATATGTCAAAATGGGTTTATTTAAGGAAAACAGACATTTAATATTTAAAAGCTCATAGTAAAATGCACAATAACGATATTTTAGATTTTAGATAATTTTGTTCCCTAGCCTTTTATGAAAATATCAAATAGACTACGAGACTCTACGTGTTATAATGTACAGGAAATCATCTTTATCTCAATATCTAAAACAAGCAATAAAATGTTTTTTTAAAATGATTTCTACTTCATTCAACAGAAATATCTTATTTTAGTTTCTTTATATTTTATAATTACAATTATTACAAGTATATATAGACATGTCAGAATAACAATATTATGTGGTATCATATAAAGCGAATTTAAATTTTTTTTTCTACTTATGGAGTTGGAATATTATTTGTATTTGTTATTATTGTTACGCTTTCTTTTTTTCAACGGCTGCATTGTTTTGCAGTTTCTATTTAGTTTCCTTTCGTATTGTTCGTTTGTTAACCAGGTTCGATAACGTCCTGTTAGTTTGGATTTTATTCTTTCATTCAATTTTTATTCCTAGGGCATTTTTTATGATATTATGTGATAACCATGGGAAAAATTCAAGGTTATACATTGGAGGTTTTTCATATAGATATTTGAGACTTTCTTTTCTAGCTGTACGAAATTGCTATTTGACAAAAAGCCCTAGACATTGAACATTTATATTCTAGTTCGAATCTAACCTAGATCTCCAAACTTTTGTAATTAATTATTGGAATAAATATTTGAAAAACCTTTATTAACATCAATTGTCATCCACTATAGATTAAAAAAGTTGTAGTAGCACTTGATTGGTTGAATAAAAACATATTTATGAATTATCGATAATTTATACAAGATATGTATCAGGTGATTGTGAACTAATAACAACAATTAGATCGAGGAGTATTTACAGTGACCTCGTCACAAATAATGTTTTTTTTTTTTTTAATGGAAATCGATTGTTAAATCCAGTTAGTTGAATCGCTAGTTGATTCCAGTTAGTAGCCGTATATATGGATAAATTAAATTTATTCCACTTTCAATTACATTGCCATGATGTTGTGGTACAAATTGTTATTAGTAGATATTTCCAAATATTTTAATTCAAATGCAGTTCTTTTTTTCAAATTCAATTCATCTGTTCTTTTTATTCAAGAATATTCTTCGATTCTCTTGAAAGACATAGTTGCTGCCAATTAAAACTGGTAATTACACTCATGCAGGGCCTGCTACAGTTTGAACCCCCCCCCCCCTATTCGGGTTCAAACTCGAAACGACATAATGCCTACATTATACATACCATTACAATTTACACTCACAGTAGCGTTTAGTGCTACGATGTACTAATGGAGTCAAACATTCTACTCCGCTATCTAGCTTTGGAGCAGCACATATATCTTGTCCCAAAGTAGCTGTATTTCTATTAAAAACAATCGAACATATACACACTCCATGATGGTAAAATGTTATTTCAAAAACAAACAGATCACTCTCATCCAAAACTTTAACAAGTAAATACAAGTTATACGTAAATTTGCCTTTTGTGGTTTAGAAAATCATGAATACAAACGTAATAATGTTTCCATAATATCTTTAAAGGTTTTGGAGATGGAAAAAGAAGTAATAGAAAACCTTCGCAGATTTGTTTCCAATAAGTAAATATTTTAACATGAAAAGAAGCATTAACAAGACAATTGGTTTCCTATGTAAAAATATATTCCTTTTATTTCGTTCCCTGCGTTAAAATATTTCGTTTTAAAAATTACCCGAATGGTAAGTGATGCAATATACTAAAATTATACATTAAAAATGTATGATTATCCAAGCACTGGAATTAGGTATTGCATAAATACTTTGTATAATTCGGTCAAAGATATTTATTTTAATAATTCGGTAATTGCTTCGTTGCCCCTTATCAAGCTTATTGTCAATAAATAACAAAGCCCTTACATTTACCATTCAAATGTGTGATGTGAGGAGACAAGTATCAAACATATTATATAATAGACAAAGATCATCGCAGTAGACAAAAAAATTCAGAGGAATATTTAGAACAGCTTTTTGATATTACAACAATGTTTGCATACTGCGATCTATTTAAATACCTGAACGTTCATCAGACGCTAGACGGTTCGTCTCGAGAGATATGTCAAATAGACTGATAGACGCCATTGTTAAAATAAATAATAATTTATATAGAACCTTTAAAAATATAATTTATGTATTTCTTAAAAGCTCTCCATTGCATCCCATTGGGCGTAGAGATTAGAAGCTATTTTGCTGACTGTCATAGTTTACATGAATCAACTAGTAGCCCTTGACGTGGTAATGTGTCGGGATAACTATCTCCAGGTTGCTTCTATCTCTGCTGCGGTATATCCTGGTTACTCAGGTAATGGGACAAGCGGGTTTATGCAGAGATGAGTGATGTAGTATGTTATACCTCACTTTATATCTAGGTTGTGACTTATAAAATGCCCAGCTTAGTTATTGAATTTTTAACATAGTTAGTTAAATTAAACTGGATTAACGGTATCGAAACATGCTTCACAAACGGACAATGAGAAAGGAAAGCGAAATGAAAACTACAACACAATGCAAGCGACGAAACAAAGAAAGCGTATAAATAGTAACAAACAAATGTAATACTCCAAAGCCATACATAGAAAGAAAATTGGAAAATTACAAGGAATTTCATTCCCTATTTTGTCACTTATTAATATTATTCCGACATATGTATATACATATAATTATTAATTGTGATTATAAAACAAAAAGATACTAAACTAATTTATGATTCTTGATTTAAGTAGGAATTGACTTTTTTTAAAGTTTATATAGTTTGTTTTTAACAATAGTCCTAACAACCTGTTCAGAAATTCAAAGGTATAATAATATTATTGCCCAAACCTGAATACCACAAAAATAATAGCTAATATCTAATTAAAAAAACTAATATTACAAGTTATTTAGGTCTAAATCCTTATGTCCATTTCGGTGACCATGTCGTCATCACCAGAGTATCCTATAACAAAATTACAATCTAGAACAGAATAAATTACAAACTAGACTATCTAAGTAAGTTTTGATTATGTTTGTGTTATTTTGGTTTTTGCCTATTTATTAAATGTAATATATCGTAGTACAGAGTTCTTGATTATATGTGTTTCTAATTGTACTTTAACCATGACGTCAATCGTTCCATTTACCTGATGTCCCGAGACAAACCTTCTTGTATATTACAATATATAAACTTTGTTGTAATATCGCAAGGCTATTCTAAATATTCCTTTGTCGGCGTTACCGCTACTGCGATGACGTTTGTAGGGGTCTGGAATGTTTATATCATTTCTGCACGTCCCATAAACGTGGCCGGACTTTGTCTTATATGTTTTACAGAATACTCTTCGATACATGTGATATATGCGTCTCTGATGAACCATATGTTTTCAAATGTATTGTTTAAAATGTAAAACACATTGTGTTATTTATTTCTTCTTTTCATGATCAAAATAATATTTATTCCAACCAACTGATATTACTGCAAAAATATTCTGTCACTCTCTTCCTCCATTTGCATTTATTCTAAAAAATGAAATCAACCTTTTTAGCAACGCCTACAAAAACTTATTGGATGGAGTTAAACGTACAATTTCACGTTAGTATAACTTACGTCAGGGTACGCTGTGGGTCACATCAAAGCGAATTAAGGGATAACATAAGATTGTATGCAACATCTGATTTTATGTTATACGATATGTTGTAAAAGACCTATCTTATCACGCAGGTTATGTCACATTATTTATTTTATATTGTTAAGGGAAGAGGTTATTATTAAATAGTTTTGTTATTAAATAAGAAAATATATAAATTGTATTACGTCTTAATAGAAATAATGTAAAATAACGATACAAATATATAATGTGTCAAGAATAGAATAGTCACGTCTGGGAAAAAAGGTTTAGGTAACTTCTCATTACGCAAACTAAATAATGTTCTCAATTAAAATTATCTGTACATGTAGCTATAAAAGTTTTTTTTTCCTATTACAGTCCAGTGTATGCCCTAAGGTATTTTTTTTCTTGTGGTATAAACAGTATGTGGTTTCTATGAGGGGAGCAAGTAAAGAAATTTGGTAACGATAAGGTTGATGTTGTTGGGGTAATTGGTAGCTGTCACGTTGGCAAGACTAATATACCGATAAATTTACATATTAAAATGAAAATACCTGTAGCATTAAAAACGTATTTAAATGTGATCAAAATCAACCACAAGTTGCACCTACGTCCCCAAGGTTGCTCCTGGGTAAGATGATTCTTCCCGTTGTTGTAAAGGTAATAAATTTTACATTTTACAAAAGCATATGATAAAAGATATATTTATGTTTGTTATAGGCTGCATATGGATCTATTTAAATGATATATTTTATGATTTCTTGACAAACTTCTATTGTTGATTTATATCGAAGAGAAAATCTGGAAGAGAGTAGTTTCAATAGAGAAATTGTTTGAGAGGCAAAACTGGTATTTGGAAGTAATTGCAATAATATAATGTGCAATAACCCTAAGAAAATCTAGTTGTTATAATACTAAAAGCGTTTGTTTGCAATAAAATATTAGGTAATAATTTTTATAAAACATTAGGTCATGTAAAACAAAAACCATTAAGTAGTTTGAAAATAAACGTCTATTTTATATTAAATGCAAAATATACTTTTTAAATTATTCATTATATGTCCTCAAGTAATTTTGACTTTGACTGTATGTATTGGTCTTGTATTTTTATAAGTTAACCAGCAAGAATTCACGCATGTAGAAAGTCACATGTTAGCACAAATTAATGAAATTAAGAATTCTAATTTACTTATAGAAAATCAAGAATTAAAGAAATTATTTTATTGGTAACTTAAAGCCAAACGATAACTTATTTAAACTCACGATTTCTAGTCGTGTGCTGTACTTCCTTCTGTTAGGATTGAGCGCTATTCATTGGTTCAAACTGCGTTAGGTTCTACATCATTATCTTCCGTGTAACTCCGCCTCTCTGTACTTGTAGAGTAAGCCACCCGAAGCTATTTGTACAGCAGCACACTTCCGATCGCTAGTCTTAGAACTCGCACCTCATATTCCTTACATTTTGCACGCCTCAGGAACTCGATAAGTGTGAGCATTATACAGAGGCAAACCTTTTAATTAAAATCTCCGGTCTTATATTAATTACTTATAACGAGGCAAATCTGTTTTGAACTTGATGTTTTGTTAGACGTATTGCAAAGATTGCGAACAAAACGTATTATTTTACTCAGAACTTTCTTTTATATCCTTTCTCCATTCAAGCAAAACTAATGTCAAAAGTATGGACTTAATTCTGCTAATGTAAAACTTATTTGGTATAAAGTAAATCCCAATATTAAAATTATTGTTAACATCAAATTTGATATTTGCAAATGCTTAAAATAATTTACGTAACTTTGGTAGTACTGCAAACTTTATGACACACATTTACGTTTGTTACGTTTCTGCATCGCATCAGACAACTTTGTTCAAAACCCTTGAGTTTCAAGTTATGGCAGTAACTATTTTATATGTATAAAGGGCAAAATGTTGTGAAAATTACGAATCTACCGTCACTATTGTAAAAATATTAAAGGATTCTGACGAGATAAGAGATAATATTACAATTCAAATTATTCAATTATTGTCAACTTATCGACCTCAATAATATAATCAACGCTCATAGTCCTCAAGTCAATATATATGATACATCAATAATAATACATATTCATAAGCATCAATAATAATACGAAATAGCATTAATTTTGGAAAAACAAATATTTTAAAAACATATATAAAATGTCTACCTTAATAAAAGAAATCTATATTTCGCGCGATGAGCACGTATGTGTATGTGTGTGAGAGAGAGAGTTTGTTGTTTATGTATACTTTTTCATTATAGTTTCTGTATTTAGATATTTATAGAAGGTGAAATAATTTATCTGCTTAATATGTTGATGGCCTCGTAAAACAGAGTGTGGCTTTAGTATTGACAATGTGCGTAAATGTTCTGGTTGTTGAAGTGTTTTTGTTTTATTAATTATTTACATTTTCCCAACCATCTACTCATGCCTAAACTATAAACATTCGCACTGTAGATTTAAGCCGAAACTACTTAACTAAGTGAATATGTAATTGCTTACTTGCTGACGCGTTTCAAAAAGATCGTTCCTTCTACGAAGCTAAAGCCTCTACTGGTGGCATTTTTGGTGTTTACAAACGGCATGACAGGGATGGATTTATGACAGTGGAGTGTGGTAAGGTGTCGGCGTCAGTGTGATATATTGGAAAAAGCTATTGGCTTTGAAGTGTGTGTGATCGTTTACTATATTTTCCCTGTCTGTAGCGTAGTGTTTGTAGATTTCATATTTTTCTAAGGTTGTTAGTTTTTTACTCTGTTTTAATGTGTGTCGAACATTGAAATTAGTGTATATGTCGGTATGTGTGGGTTTGGTGTTATTTAGGTGTTTTGCGTAGCTGGATTTAGGGTTTGTTTGGGAAATGTGTTCATCGAAGCGTGTATAGAATGACCTGCCGGTTTGGCCGATGTAATAATTGGGGCAATCGTTGCAAGTTAATTTGTAAATATCTGAGAGTTTGTATAAGTCAGTTACTTTTTGGAAAGGTTGTATATGTTTTCTTAGAGTGTTTGTTGTTTTGTAAGATATTTGGTAATGGAGTATTTGAATGTGGAGGCTATTTTGTGTGTATTTTTATTGTGGTAGGTGAGGGATATGTATTTGTTGTTTTTGTGTGGTTGTTTGATGGTGTTTATGTTTGATTTTCCTGAGTATGTTGTCTATGAGTGTGTGTTGGTAGCCGTTTAGTTGAGCGATGTATTTTATGCTATTAAGTTCTTCATTGTACTCTTTCTGTAGCATAGGTATATTTATTAGGCGGTGTAACATGTGGTTAAATGCAGCGTGTTTGTGTTGTGTGGGGTGATTAGATGTATTATGTATGGCCATATCTGTAGTTGTTAGTTTTCTGTATATTTTGAAATTGTGTCTAGTGTTGTGTTTGGTGATAGTAAGATCTAGAATGTTTATTCTATTGTGTTCTTCTAATTAGAGAATAAATGTGAGGTTATGGTGTATGGTATTAATGTAATTATGTAGATGTTTGATTTGCCGTTTGTTGCCGTTGTATAATATTAAAATGTCATCTACATATCTATGGTAGTAGATTATTTTATGTGTGTGGTTATTGTTCTGTAGAATATATTGTTGTTCGATGTGGTGTAGGAATATTTCTGCTAGGATGCCTGAGATAGGGGAACCCATTGGGAGACCATCTTTCTGTGTGTAGTATTTGTGTTGGTATGTGGAGTATTTTTGTGATGTGATGAGTTTGGTGAGTGTGATTATTTCATGTGTGAGTTTATGTGGAGTGTTGTTTGCTGTGAGCATATTTTGTAGAATGTGGAGTGTTTGTTCTATTGGCACATTGAAGAATCATTCCTTCAATATTAACTATATTACATATAATCAGGGAGTTTAGCACGGTTTTACCAGCAGGGTGATAGACAGATGTTTGGTTGTTTATAAATTTGTTTTCTTGTAAACAATTAAATTTTGGTATTCTGCAAGAAAGGATTTAAACAACACGGCAACCGCGTAGAGCAGTGGTAGTAGGGACGGATAAGAGGGGCGGGGGACGTTGCAGAGTGTGTGTGTGTGTGTGTGTGTGTGTGAAACCTAGGTTGAATGGTCCGCTGTCTCGACTTAATCGTCTATAAGTTTGAATGTGTGTGTGTGGATGGAATTAAAAGTAAAATTGAACGACAAAAACTGATCGCCTGGGAGGATAGGCCTTGGAATGCTTCTCACTCCTGGGGAAGCGTCCAAAAAACAAGAACGACTTCAACTGTACCTCCTGGGTGTTGATGGAAACCTAGTCAGTTGGTTTAAAAGTAATAAAAGTAAAATCAAGGTGTTCAGTTTTGAAATGAACGTTAGATGTGCTATTGCTAACGAGCTTCATAAGCCGGCTCGTAGAAATCTTAAAACACGTAGTGTTACTTTGAAAGGTGTAAACGATCTTTATCAAGCTGATTTAGTTGAGATGATTCCCTATCCAAAGGAAAACAAAGACTATAAGTATATATTGACTATGATTAACTGTTTATCAAAATTTGCGTGCCGATAAAATCTTAAACCGGTTCCGAAGTAGCTTCAGCATTAAAGCCTATACTAGAGAAACACAGTATGAAGCATTTTCAGACCGATCAGGGTAAAGAATGGTTTAACAAATCTGTTCAAAACTTATTGAAAACCTATAAAATTATTCACTATCACACTTACACCGAGAAAAAAGCTTCCATCGTAGAAAGGTTAAACAGAACTGTGGAAAGTAAAATGTGGTTAGAATTTACGGCTCGCGGTAGTCATAAATGGACTGATTTTTTAGATGATATTGTAAAGTCATACAACAAAACCGTACACAGTACTATTGGTATGAAACCGTGTCAGGTGAGAAAAAAACATGAAGCAATGCTGTTGGCTAGAAAAAAAAAGTAAATAGTCGTACTATACCTCAATCGCGATCATTCCAGGTTGACGAGAGAGTTAGAATATCCAAATACAAAAAAGTTTTTTTGAAAGGATTTTATCCAAACTGGACGCAAGAAGTATTTACCGTGTTCGCTGTTGTACCGTCCTCACCTAAAACCTACATTTTACAAGATTCGAGAGGTGAAATATTAAAAGGTGGGTTTTATGCTGAAGAATTAGGTCGAACAAATGTTGGCGACGTTTATTTGGTGGAAAAGGTTTTGCGCCGTAAAGGAGATAAGCTTCTTGTGGAATGACAACGTTTCGATAAAAAGCACAACTCGTGGGTAGATAAAAATAAATTTATGCTGCGAAACAATTTACCACATCCGGCCAGCAGCGCCCATACGCATCCGGCCATGTGCAAGCGATGACGTGAATGGAAAAGTACTGGTCGCAATTGCTTTGTCCCAACTGACCTTACACGCATCCGGCCACGAGCGTGCGATGACGTCAATGGAAAAGTAATAGTTGCAGAGTCAATGTGTTACAATTGCTTTATACTGCAATAGAATATATGTTTCGAAAATAAATATCAGGTTTTTCATAGAATTGATTCATTCTGGTTACTTCTTTCAAGATGCGTGTAGTGGTTGCTACATATACGATGCAGCTACATAATTTCGACGTTTATGTAGGTGAAAAGGAGAAAAGAATTCGACACAGTCCCCTATTGCCCAACACTATTAGAGCAATTGTGTGTGGTCCTTCAAATTGCGGTAAAACAAATGTAATTTTCAATCTTTTGTTCGAGGCAAACGGGCTGAAGTTCGCCAACATATATATTTTTTCAAAATCATTTCACCAACCGATATATGAGTTTCTGTCTAAGGTGATGGAAGAATCGGTTATCGGTTATTTTCCGTACAGTGATAACGACAACATCATCAATCCACATGAAGCGGAACCGAATTCCATTATGATTTTTGACGATATACAGTGTGAAAAACATGATAATATACGTAACTACTTCAGTATGGGGAGACATAGTTCAATTGATTCTTTTTATCTCGGTCAAACGTACAGTAGGATTCCCAAACATTTAATCCGAGACAATACCAATCTGATTGTTGTATTTAAAAAGGACGATATGAATTTAAGACACATTCATTCGGATCACGTAGGCACGGACGTGTCGTTTAACACTTTCAAAAAGCTCTGCGCAACAGCCTGGAAAGAGAAATTCGGTTTTATAGTAATAGATAAAGACAGCGATATAGATCACGGTCGATACAGAATTGGGTTTGATTCATTCGTAAAAGATTTATAATGTGTATATACACTTATAATGGTATTTCGCCATATGTTAATAGCGGCACTACGAAAACACCAAACTCAAATTTATGTTGTTTCTATTATCCCCATAGGAAGAGGTTTTGCGGAAACTACTGTAGCCGTACGAATAGACATGGACATGTATTTAATAGGCGATGCTGGTGACATAAGCGGTTCGGATCGTACAGCAAGAGTTTACCGCCTATAATTCGGTTAATGATCACATCCGCAAATAGAATTTATAATCGAGACATTTGGATTAGGTTCATGCACGAATGTGATAAAGGAGGTGTACCATTTGAATTGGTATTATACAATGAACACATGTTGAGAGGAACTGTTCGCCATCCGCAAAACTTGGTATCCAGATTCCGGCCGTTTCCTGATTTTTTCAATCGGACTTTGACTCTCAGTCACGGAGGCATAGAGTACACGTAAGTATACCTCGACATGTTACAGTACAGCTGTTCATTGCCGTACGCATCCCGTTGTGTAGTACGGAATTGTCACGGAAAGGACAATTCCCATAGTCGGTCCTATAAAGGTGTACAAGCTTATCAGCAGTGTAAAGTGTTGTGTAGGCATTATCTACAATGTGAAATACGGTCCTAGACCTTCGTCGCTACCTTTACGCAGTAGAGGTAAATTTTACGAGGCTGTAAATAATAAGGCACAAGGTGCGGTACTAGGTTTGACGGTAGAGGAAGAGTAGTTGCCCACGCTTTTGCGCCTCATGTGCTTCAATCGTAAGTAGAGATACACTTCGATAACGAAGAAGAGTAGGATTTTACAATGAATACATCTGATAATGGCCATAACTCGTTATACGTTGTTCTGGTCCACGAAATAGGGCACGCTCTAGGACGGTCTCATAATAAGAAACGAGATTCGATTATGTATGCCTATACGACCAACCGAAATATATCCAGTATGTATTATTTAGACCTTTCTTCAGATGATATTAATAATATTCAGTATCTATATGGTGCAAAACCAACCACCACTACCACTACACCCTCCACCACTACCACCACAAGCACTACCACCACAAGCACTACCACCACAAGCACTACTACCCCTACTACCATCAGCTCCACCGCTCGTTGTAGCCCTACGACGATCGAAACAGAAATAAACACTATCGATTTATGTTCTGTCCTCGGCTTTGACGCCGTTTTAATAGCGATGAAACATATGTACTTGTTTCACGGACAGTATGTATGGATATTGAATTTGAATCCGAATAAGAGAGAAGTTGTTCCGAAACCCGAAATCACTTAGGAATGGTTAAACTATTTGCGACCTGATTTTACAAACGTTACCGCCGTTTATCAATCACCCAGCGGAGATGAGGTGCTCATTGCTCACGGATGGGTTTACGCTATATAATATCCTAGTCTTTTGAAAAGATATATGTACACGCTGAAAGATTGGATAGGACGACCGATGAAGACGGTTAACGCTATTTTCAACAGCCATCTTGGTAAAACAATTGTCCTCTACTACAACGCCTATTTGATGAGATATGATGAATGTAGGTACACCGGTTTATATCAAGGACCTATGACCGATATCTACCACGGTTTACCAAACACTTTGCGTGGCGGTTTCAGATACATGGACGGAAATCTTTATTTTTTCACTGCCGACAATCAGGTTTTTGTGTACAATGAATTCCTGGAAAGTGTGACGGCAGTTGAAAAGGATATTTTCGATGTTTTGAAAATACGATACATGAAGACGACTAGACTCCGGGAGTTATATGCAATCTTGAAAGACATATTTTATAAGTAGGCGTAGTGACTGTTATGAATCATTAATAAAATGGGAGTCAAACGGAAAACAGATGTTAGTCGTAATCGCGGTGTCGTAAAGACAGGACGTGGACTAGTGTCTGGTGTTTTGAATAAAGCCATGGATTTACTTCCAGTCGAGTTACACTTACCTTCGTACAATAATTGTGCACCGGTATCAAAATTGAAGACACGGTTGGCACGCGGTGATAGGTATAAATCCGTTGGACGAAGCCTGTAAACAACACGATATCTCCTACAGCAACTACAGTGATTCAGATAGAAGATGCGTAGCCGACGAAATCTTAGCAGGAAAAGCTTGGAGCAGTTTTGCAAAAAGGTACTTTATTCAATACAAACACACAATCTGCCAAAACAGAAGCTATGTTCTTTTGTTACTACAGCACTTATCCATTCACACAACCTTATAGGCGATTAGACCGTGACAGAGGGCCCATTCATTCAACCTAGGATCTCCACACAGCTTAGGTCATACAAAAACTAAAATGGAACGACTTGATTTCACAACATAATACCGTTCAGGATGATGGGAATCATTCTAGGCGTGGAACCTTACAGTACCCATAAGGTAACGTATCAAAATTCCCGTTACCTTTTCTTTTCGCACCTGTGGCTCTGAGCATTATTGTTTCACACACAGTAACAACACCATGATCCTTTCTGCGACGTATACGCGGTTCATCGACCATTTTGCTATCCTCCTCTGTTTGTTCATTCAATACTAGTTTCTTTAAAGAATCGAAATTCAAATAACCTGAGGTGCGGAGATTTAAAGTCAGTCCTTTAATTTTGCAAACTGTAACGGTTTTGTCATTTTTCGGACACATTACCTTGTAGCCGTACGTTTTCGGACCTCCCGAAACAAATTCTGTAATGTATGCAGAAGGACCATAGTCTGCCAGTTCGTCTGTCATCTGCCCCAAGTAGTCTCCTGTCGATACATCGTGCGTACCGTCTTTGTGGAGATAAATGACACTATCTGTGTCGTAATAGAGGAGCTGTGATCCCAACACGTCCAAATACTCATAGAGCTTAAGACGAGCATGGGCTGTAGCGAACGCAGCGAGAACGACATTTACTGTTGGTAGTATATCACAGGCGTTGTCAGTGTAGCACCAGTTCACTACGACAACGTCCTCGTGAACCTCTTGTATATTGATTACATCAATTGACGGCGACGTTAACAAGTTGAACAGTTCATTAGGCTCTCTTACTATTGTAGTATTTGCCTGGTTTTTACGTTGTCCAAACGTACCCCAAAAAGAGTTTAACATTAGTTTAGCCAACGAACTAGGACCAGGATTTTTTTCAATTTTCAACGGGTCAAGTCTAACCCCTTCGTTGTCGAAATAGCTTTGGACATAGTCTATTTTGTCTTGTTCAGAACGACACCATTCTGGGTAACATGAAGCCTCCTGCTTTATTTTTAAAAATGTATTAATATAGTCGGTAAACAGTATGTTCCCTTTGTCAAATGAAGACATTTCGTATTGCCCGAGCTCATACATTTCCAATATCACGTAACCTTTCTGCACAGCTTTGGGTATCTCATCCATAGTCCATGTTCCTGTCAACGCCCGTTCGTCAAGAGAGTGAGTACAGTCTCCAGGTATAAGGTTGTCGCCACATGTACGGCATAGGATGAACATCAATTTATCGTTCATACTGACCGGCAGCACTGGATGATACAGTTCCCGAGGAGGCAGGACTGTACATTTCAGGAGGCCGTCAGCAGACATTCCGGCTTATCTACACTCATTATTACCGACGTGTATTATAGGATGTCCTAGCGGATATTCGCGGTACTTACACACCCAGGGGTACAAGGAGCAAACATCAATGTACCGAATTTTCTCGTTTTCCTGACACATATGGTACGATTTTACATTCCCTGTACGACCGCCGAAAAACGCATCTCGAGGGTTTAGTGGTGTGAGGTGCATTAGAGGGTGGGAATCAAGGTATGCCATAGTTTTGTTTAATTTTTGCTTCCTATAAAATTCACACTCCCACATCTCGACAACATTATAATGACGAGACAACTTAGCAATCTTAGCTTTAGTCCTGGTCAGTCGTGCACTATGAGTGTCTGACGGGTCGTCGATTAGAGGTGAATCACGCCCAAATGTGTAACAGTTTGGACATCCGTGCCAGTAACAGCCGTGAAATTCATATACGGGCTTCGTTCGGTCACATAGTCCGTCGACCTTTATAGTGTCTACCTTAATTTCACGACCTCTACCGGCATGCTCCAGTCGATAGCCGTTCTGGTCTTCGATCCATGCGAGCCACTGTAGAGCGATGGCGGATTGATTATCGACGCGTCTGTATCCATTCTTTTTCAGTATGCCTATTGTGTTTGGCTTGAGAAAATTTCTTCTGAACTCTAGGCTACAAGAGACCTGTTCATCGTACCACTGTAAGAATTTTGTATTGTTCTGTTCGAACATTGAGTCAGGACAGTAGTATTCCTTTGCAGGAATAGGACCTACATAATTTTCATTGGCCACTGTGTTGAAAAGGTGAGGAAAGTAAACTTTCTTTTTTCGGGAGGTAGGTCGAACGTCTTGACGCGTCTCCAGATCGAAAAAAAGAAAAATGAAATCTTTAACTTGAGGCTTTTGGGTATTGAGGCGTTGAATATGGAATACGGTATTTTTGCAAAACTCGTAACAACCGTTCACGGCTCGTCCATTCAAGTTGACATTGATGACGACGATATAAAAAAGACTACTTTTTTCCGAAACGATATGCGGCAATAGTGAAAGATTCCGATCTTCTAGAGTTGGAAAAATGCAAATTTGTCGTTACACGTCACGTCGGTAAGACGGTGATAATGGAAATACGACCGTAATTCGTATTTATTTTCAAGGGGGTGACATATTTTAATGGAGTGGTCACCACTGATTACAGCGTTTGGCTGGAGCTGTTTTCACTGGGACGAACTCTTAGAGTTCGTCCCACGGGGAGCTGACCTGAGCGGTTCCGGTTTACGAGCGAATTTTGGTGCCTTTAATCTCGTTGGCGTAGAATAAAAGAATACGGTATAATATCTGTGCTCGTAACAACCATTCACGGTTCATCTATTCAAGTTTGACTTTGATGACGATATAAAAAGACTACGTTTTTCCCGAAACGATATCTGCTATAGTGAAAGATCTTCCGGAGTTTTAGAGACGTAAATTTGTCTTTACACGTCGCGTCGGTAAGACATGGTGATGATGGAAATACGACAGTAAATTTTTTTCAAGGGGTAACCTATTTTAATGGAGCTGACATATTTCATCCCACGGGGAGCTGACTTGATTAATAAATACTCTTTTAAACAAATACTTAATTATCGATTTATTTCAGAAACTATCGATTTGTTTCAGAAACACGATGACCTCTAATCAATCAGAGGTGAGTAAGAAATAGTTTGTTTTTTTGTTAAAGTTTTTGTTTCGTTATTGCAATTTTTCATTGGTTTTCAGTCTAATGACACAACAAACAACGATGATTCTAGCTACGATGAAACGGGCATTTGGGAAGAATTAGATAATCATGCTAACGAAATCGATCGCAAAAGACGTATTCCATCAATATTACATGGGGTTACATGGACACCGTACTATAGACCCCAATCGATAGTTGATCATAGTGGGGAGACTCCTACTACGTCACAGGTAATTATAAACAATTTAGATTATTAACAGTTTAGTTTTCATATCTAATAAGTTTTTTTCTTTCAGGAAACAAACATTACGACTCCTCCTAGAGTACCTTTGACTGATCTTAGCAACACCGACCACCCAATATCTTAATGAACTGCTTTTACTGTTATCTTTTCCAAACAGTTTAGATTATTAACAGTTTCATCTAATAAGCGTTTTTCTTTCAGGGAACAAACACTCCTTCTAGAACCAGAGGAGCTTTGACTGATCGTAGCAACACTGACCACCCAACACCGGTGATTATTGTATTCTTAATAAATTATTACTGTTATATTCTTATTTGCTCATTACTAATAAATTGTATTTTATAGGCTGCAATATTAAATCACGTTGTAAATAGACTCAGAGATCGAGCTTCTCATTCGGGGGAACTGGAGGAGGAACTAAAGCACATACAAGGACTCGAGCATTCCCGTATCGACTGTTTCCTTTGCTTTGGAAGTAGGACACGGTATCCTCCTCAATATTCAGTAAGTTTTATTGTACGATGATAATACCAGTAATATCAGAGGACTATAATTGAATTTCATTTCTAATTAATTTTCTTAGACGGCTGTGGGAATTGCACGGGCAAATGCAGCTCGTAGAGTATCGGCTGATGCACTGCAGATACTAAAATGACTCGTAACAGACTTAGTGGCAGCGTTTCAAAGAGATGGATACGAGGAAAATTTCTATGCGGTCGGCGTATGGCGGATAATGATGAGCGATCTAGATAAGCTACTCGAAGAGGGCCGAAGAAGAGTGGCTGTCGCTGAAGCGGAGGCGATAATGACCGATCGAATCCCTTCAGGCGTAGTCGTAAGTGTTACAATTTGTAAAACATGATATTTATGCTATTCATTTACAATAATAGAAAATTATCTTCTTTGTTTTGTATTTTGAAACAGAGAACATCAGAAGAGCAGAATGTAGGAGACCGAAACATTGGCTATCGTATAGCAGACTGCACTGTCTGCTTAGAACGACGACCATGCACTGCCATATTACCCTGCGGTCACGTTTATTGCAGGGAGTGTGCGGAAAGGTTGCAGAGGTGCCCCATATGCAGGAAACCCGCAGACAACGCTACCGACTATTTCTGAACGTGGAATGTGCAAAATATCATAGTTAATCAAGTCTTCCCTCTAAACTCTGTCAATTTCTAAAACTATTGTCAGATCTTTATTTTTTTTACGTATATGTATAATTCTGTATTTATATTCATATTATTAACACAATAAAAATTTATTTTTATACAAATACACGTTTTACTCTTATTTCATACAACCAAACAACTACCAACACTCATGGCATACTTGTACCCCCATCTAACCACAACACACAACTGACTACACCGTAGCTCAGTCGCTAGCGTCACACGCCAGCAAACCAAACGTCCACGGTTCGATCCCACAATACACATTTATATTTTAAAAAAATATTACGTCACCAGAACAAGATGGCCCTCCCGATCCAGGACACCAATCAAACAATAGGGGCGGGGCTTAGCTGGTGGTGGGGGTCACAAATAACGCTCTCTCATTGGGGGGATAAAGTATACCCTTCTATACTCTCAGGCGTTGTCAACCCCTTCCGGCTGCTTTAGACCAATCACCTGTCTCCAAATCGTTTTGTCTAGCTACCGTCCGGCTTGCGAATTCCCATGAACTATCCCCCTGTTGTCGAAATATTCACAACTTTCTTCATTTTAATTTAACTCCTTCGGGAGGCTCCTTATCTGGTTTTTCGTTTCTTCACTTTTTTCTTCGTTTTTCATTTTGCGTCTCCTCGGATGTCGATGGTCTCTCTAGGTGGATTTTAACCTTTTCTCCCTTCAAATACGTTAAAAATCCACTTATCCCAAAAAATGCCTTTATTTCTATCCCTTAAACTCGTTAAATTTAAATTACATTATGCACAAGACATTTTTATTTTACTTTGGCTTCGCTATATTGACTGCAAAACCTTTTAAAATTTATGAAATTTACACTTTCTGAAATTGCACTTGCGACGGTGAAATGTGACATTTAAGCCGATTGCAGTGTGTGTGGGGGAGGGGGGGGTTCATGAGTGATTTATAAACAATTTAACAAGTTACACTTCTATAAACGAATCCTGTTTAAATAAAGACGGGATATAACAATAATTAAATATAATATGAATAATATACTTATAGGTAAGAAAATATAAATATCACATAAAGGAATGCTGAACGTATTGCCTATGCATCTGTTTCCTGTTGTAGGATTTCTGTGATAAAAGCTAACCTTTATTAATTAATTCAACTGAGTCTGTAGAACTTTATATTGATGTTGTTTACACTCTAGATATTGAGGCGTCTGTGTTTGTTGGAAGATTGGAAACCGAATAATTAACCGCCGTGTGTTTTAAAACCCTTTTGGAGAGGAAACTCTTCAATAGAGGTTTTCGTCGTTTAACAGCAATGTCGTAGCGTCCGCGGGAAAATTTGTTGCCGAAAAGTAGGTCGAAAAACAGTTTGAGTCAGTGCTAATATAAAAATGGAACAGTGCCTAAAATTGGAGTGTTTAAACAATTTATAGTAAAAGTAACTAAGTTCACTTATATAATGTAATTTTGAACAGTTTAACGTAAAACCAAGAGTAGATCAAAGCCGGAAGTAAAATTAATTTCGAAAAGTTTAAAGACAGCGTTTAAAGAGTGTTAAAAGACTAGAACCAGGAGTTTAAATTAAAAATATAAATAAAGATGCATAATTTCGCGTGAAAAAGCGTATTGTTTGTTTCCATCAGACGGCAACATGGGAACAATGGAACAGAGGTGACGCCAGTTTTAGACGAGCCCAACATCCAAGATGGTCTGCCACAAAAGAGAGGAGAGAAGACAACGACGGACCAGGAAGGACTTAACTCCAGAAGGTTTAGCCCCAACCACCCTCTCTCTCTCTCTCCCTCTCTCTAACTTTTTGGAATTTTAAAGTTTAAATTTAAATAAGTTTGCAAAAGGAGAAAATGCGAGAGGAGTGGCTTTGTTTAAGAAAGAAAGTGGAGGGGATAGCGTTAGTTGGTGGTAGCTACCTTAAACGAAAATGGCGAATACTCCCTTTGTAGATTGAAAAGGTACATATCATAATGTTTGAAAATAAATTTTTGAAAGTTATAATAATTGTAAAAGACACTTTTGAACATAAAATAAATAAATACAAATTTAAAAGTTAATGTAAATGCAAATAAATTATTTGGTCAAATAAGTTCGAATCGATTATCGCTTTGTTGAAGCCATGAAATATGAATATTTTGTAACGTAACTTGTGTAGAGTAGAGATTAACCTGGAAAAACGGGTATATGAAAGAAAATAATTAGTTTTCAAAATTATTTAAGAATTTATAAATTATGTTGAGTTTTGACAGAACGATATAAAATAAGAAAGTAAAATTTAGAAAAAGAATATGTGGATCCGATAAAGTAAATTCAAGTCATAAAAAATATTTAAATAAATTTCAGGTATAGAAATAGGGTATGTTAGAGATAAAGACTGTGAAAAACCGAAGTTGATCTCATGTGGGTTTTAAATTGATTGTTGTAAAATTTCAAGAAAGATATAAAATATTTCAAAATATTTGTTAGAAAGAATTTTGTTTTTAAAATGTCTATTGCTTTTTATATTGGGTTTAAGATACCAAAGTCAAATGAATGGATTGATGAAAAAAATTAATCGTAATGAAGTTTGTAAAATCAATTAAAATCTAATAGAAAACATTAAAGTGGATTTTTGCGATTAAACTAAATGTTTGAATTAAAGAAAAATATTCTAAGAAATTATATTATTAACCTAGAAAGGATAAATTTTCACCTTAAAGTAAATTTGAAAAATCCTAAATTTTTGAAAAAGAAGTAAGATAAGAAGAAGGTTATATAAGAATTATTGGTTAACTAAGTAGGTTATACAACAGATATATATATATATATATATATATATATATATATATACATGCAGAAGGTTAAAGAAATGTTAGATGATTAAGTAGAGGTTTAGGGATATAAAAATAATTACTATCTGTGCTGTAACAAAAAGGGAATTTACAATAAATAAAAACCGAAATATTTTACTAACTTGCAACAAAACAGTTACTATATTTACTTAACAAATTTCTTACACAATCCTAAAACAAAATGGCCAGTTAGTCATAATATGCCTTCAAATGAACTCATTCCCCGAAGATACACAAAGAGTTAAATCTCAGCGAGTTAGGCTTTTAAATAAAGTCCACTTACTGGTTCTCTGGCAGATTTTGGCTAGCAATGCACAGGGTTCTGGCCGTAGGCTGGACTACCTAGCAGCGGCTCGATGGGCTGGCGGTGGCACTTGGCAAAAAGGGTTACACACACACACACATACACACACACACATATATATATATATATATATATATATATATATATATATATATATATACACCCTGCTAACAATAAAGACCATACATTGGTCATTTTGCATTCAAACTGGAAGCCGGGTACTTGTGGCAGCCGTATACGGCTGCCACAAAGTAATCCATGGTAATGTAACAATAATCGACAATAATCGAAATAAAAACCATGTCAATAAGTGTAAAAAGAAGTGTTTTATTGGAGCTATACTGTATTTGGAAGTTCTATGGTCGTTCTGAATTTAAAAAAAATAATTTGTAATAACCAAACGGTGCTCGTATTGATAGCAGAGTGAACGGGATTTGTATATCACAAGTTCGTAACATTTCCGCCAGGGGCAGCATAGTCGCCTCCTGTATATAAATTTACTGTATATTTCAACCATTCTCTAACATTATGGCAGCCACAAACTTGGCAACATTGCTGGCATCCACATGGATATCAATAGTACTACGTAATGTATATATTTGAATTGGACAAGGAATCGCTGGGAAGTGACCAATCGGGGGTTTTTGAGGATGCTGAAATCAATACCGTCATCGAAAGTCACCGGGGATGTACTGGTGAGGCTAAACCCATGTGCAAAAGGGGTAAAAATGTCAGCTGCCTAAGAATAGCGGGATAATGACCGTTCGGGGGTTTTTGAGAATGCTAAATTCAATGGTGTCATCTAGAGTCACCGGGGATGGACCGGATGTGACTCTACGTAAGTACCAAAGGGATGATTTGGGGTAAAAAAGTCAAAAGTCAAAAAATCGCTGGAACATAACCACTCGGGGGTTTTTGAGGATGCTGAATTCAATGCCGCTATCGAAAGTCACGGGGGATGGGCAGATGAGACTCTACGTGAGTGCCAAAGGGATGATTTGGGGTAGAAATGTCAAAAGTGAAACAATTACTAGAAAATAAAAACTTGGGGAAATTTGATGAGGCGGAATTCAATGCCCTCACCGAAAGTAACCGGTAATGCATTGGTGTGGTTCCACGAGAGTACCAAAGGGGTGAATTGGGGTGAGAATGTCAGAGGTCAAAAAATCGCTGAAAAATATACGCTTGGGGGTTTTTGAGGATGCTGAATTCAATTCCGTCATCGGAAGTCTCCGGGGATGTACTTGTGAGGCTAAATCCATGTACCAAAGGGGTTGAATTAGGGTAAAAATGTCAGATGTCTAAGAATCGCGGGATAATTACCGTTCGGGGGTTTTTGAGGATGCTAAATTCAATGGCGTCATCTAGAGTCACCGGGAATGGACCAGATGTGACTCTACGTAAGTACCAAAGGGATGATTTGGGGTAAAAAAGTCAAAAGTCAAAAAATAACTAGAAAATAACCACTCGGGGGTTTTTGGTAAGGCGGAATTTAATGCCGTCCCAGAAAGTCGCCGGGGATGCACTGGTATAGTTCCACGCGAGTACCAAAGGGGTGGTTGGGGTGAAAAAGTCAAAACTCAAAAAATCGCTGGAACATAACCACTCGGGGGTATTTGAGGATGCTGAATTCAATCCCGCCATCGAAAGTCACCGGGGATGGACAGATGAGACTCTACGTAAGTGTCAAAGGGATGATTTGGGGTAGAAATGTAAAAAGTCAAAAAAAAAATACTAGAAAATAACAACTCTGGGAATTTTGATGAGGCGGAATTCAATGCCGTTATCGAAAGTCACCGGGAATGCATTGGTGTGGTTCCACGCGAGTACCAAAGGGGTGAATTGGGGTGAAAATGTCAGCAGTCAAAAAATCGCTGGAAAATATCCGCACGGAGGTTTTTGGGGACGCTGAATTCAATGCCGTCGACGAAAGTCTCCGGGGATGTACTGGTGAGGCTAAACCCATGCACCAATGGGGTTGAATTAGGGTCAAAATGTCAGATGCCTAAAAATCGCGGGAAATGACCGTTTGGGGGTTTCTGAGGATGCTAAATTCAATGACGTCATCTAGAGTCACCGGGGATGGACTGTTGTGACTCTGTGTTAGTACCAAAGAGATAATTTGGAGTAGAAATGTCAAAAGTCAAAAAGTACTAGAAAATAAGAACTCGGGAATTTTTGATTATACGGAATTCAATGCCGTCGCCGAAAGTCACCGGGGATCCACTGGTGTGGTTCCACGCGACTAGCAAAGGGGTAAATTGGGGTGAAAATGTCAGAAGTATAAAAAATCGCTGGAACCTAACCGCTCGGGGGTTTCTGAGCGTGCTGATATCAATGGCGTCATCGAAAGTCACCGGGGATGGACGTATGTGACTCTACGTGAGTGCCAAAGGGATGATTTGGGGTAAAAATGTCAAAAGTCAAAAAAATACTTGAAATTTACCACTCGGAGGTTTTTGAGGATGCTGAATTGAATGCCGTCATCGAAAGACACCAGGGAGGGACGGGTGTATGCTCTACGGGAGTAGCAAAGGGAGAATTGGGGTAAAAAGGTCAGAGGCCAAGAGATCGATATAAAATGATCACTGGGGGTTTTTAATGATGCTGAGTCTAATCCTAGCACCGAAGGTGGCCATGTACAATCCGGGATAGGACTGCGGGTGTCGCTGTGGGTGATTTGAGGTAAAACTTGCCAGAATCTAAAATATTGCCCAAAAATGGGCATTCGAAGATTTTCGAAGGTCCTAGTCCCTTGTCATCAAAATAAGATGTAAGGGGTTACCAAGGGGTGATTATATCCCATTGACAATAAATCGCCCGAAATTGGCATGTTTCCAACTATGCAACATAACCAAAAGAAAGAGTCTGGTTCCCGACCTTGTATTGGACAGAAGCTGTGCTACATCTATTGACAGAAATGTTTGTGATATGAATATATAAACAGGCGGCACTCCGATAGCAGTTCTAGCACGTTTGTTTACGTCATGTCTGTCAAACTAATGACTTTTCAACCATCCGTTAATGAAAAATTTCTACTATAACCGTAAATAAAAAAACTATAAATAAGTAGACCTTATATTTTTTCAACCTTTATACAACTTAAAATAAACGACAAAGAGAATTTGTTGACCCACATCATTTCATCGACTTATCTTGATCAGTTTATATATTCAGAAAACCTATTATGCCAATATCTACAAATTCCAAGCTTAACCTTCAACTACCGTCATCGTGCCTGACCATCAGCGACGGGTTAGCCGAAGAAGACAGTGATTCAGGTGCTGTATCTAATGACCAACTTTTAGAAGGCATTAAAGAGAATAGGGGAATTGTGCAACAGAGTGCAGAAGTAATTTAGTAAAAGATCATGATACCGAATCTCAACGAAGTGCATCAGACGATGAAGATGATTTCGAAAAACTGCAACCTCCAGAAATTTACAAATTTTTTTATTTGTATAGATAAATTGTTATAAACAATGTAGAATTGGTCCAGCAACAAAAAATAGAAGGACTAGTTACACTTTGTAAACTGACTTTGATCAGCCAATATGTCTAGAATGTTCTGAGCCGCTGTGTAAATACTGCTGTCAAAATTGAGTTATTATTTCTAATGCGTTTCCATAAATAAAGCTTATAATGTGTCAAATGTTATCTTGTACATAAAGTTAAGTGTGTACAATCAGTGAACAAGATATGATTAGTGTATGTTAATTATCGTGCGATTATAAGTCTTTTTAGCTAAACTGCGCTAAAATCTGTAGAAGGTTTTATTTACTACAGTTTTCAATTAGTAAATAAAATATAACTGATCTCATAAAACTACGTTTACCCTAGTCACATGCAACCAGAATATTCAAAAACAATTTGTATAAAGTAAATGCAAGATAAATTGTTAAACCGCACAATAAATCACACTTAGAAATTTCGTGCCTGTGAGCTACAACGGTAGTACTAATGTGACAGAAATGTGCAGGACAGTAGTTAAAGGTCAATAAATACTGAATCATCTTTCGTTAATCTCTGTATTGTATACATGAACCTAAATGACATCTGTGCGAGTGTTGTCAGTTTATATTACGATATCAAACTGTCTGGTGTAAACAAACATAGGTCCAAGCCATACAAAGATAAAGCCTCGCACTCGACAAGTACTCTCGTGGACGAATGCCCGAAAAACTGACTTTCTGCATTCTATCTTTTCCATCCCTTTCTCTCATTTACATACGGCGTAAACGTAAATAATTTATCGTATTCTCCCAGCGTCAAAATGGTCGTATAAAGACGGAAACATTTGTTTCTATCCTCGACTTTAGCCGCTGGTAGTCTATATTTTATTTTATTAATATGTTTATTGAATACATTGGTATTAACTTTTAGTGAATATATATGGCGTAGGCCATATTAAGTGTTACATCTGTTAATACAAGTATTAACATGTTTGTAATGTTACCAAATTATAACAATATACAGCAAATAATAGTCACTTTTAGATTATTAAAATCGGAAAGAGATGATATGACAATTAATTTGAAAAGCAAGTTAAATTAAAAAATAAATACTTTATCGATCCTATAGTATCTAAGAGCACCAAGGGAAAAGAACGAGATGCATTGACCGGACCATTAAGATAAGTTTGGTCATCAAGTAAACAAACGCGTCAGAATGGCTTTCGGAGTGTCGGCTGTCTATGTTTCCATATCAGAATTGTGTCTTTAAATACACAGCATAGTTCTGTCCAAGATAAGGTCGCGAATCCACAGCTGTATGTCCTAAAATAGCATGTTTACAAATTCCTTAAGTACTTACATCGAGGACTCTAATGAAACACTTGGCAACAATATCTCAACTTTTCCAAATGAATGACCAAGGTATTAAAGAGCTAGCGTTATTTATAAGCCATACAACATCATTTTTATCAATAATAACATTATATATATTTTTTTCATCCAAATACTCAAAAATAGTTTGAAAGATATAAATAATGTAGATAAGAAAGAACACGTGGATATATACACACGTTCTATGACCATAAGGGCAAAACATTTTAAGTACTTATTTAAGGATACATGTATCATAGGTGTTAATATGCCAATTAAACTAGAGAGCAGTTCAGGCGGTTTAGGCAATGGTAAATATTTAAAATTCTTTATTTCTATATCTCAGCAGACTATATGTAAGGATATAGTTCTTCCCAATGTATATTACAGTGTAGCTAGGAATCAAGACGTTTTCAGTAAGCAATGTAATTAATCTATTATGTTTATCCTCGATATTCTAGTCCCAAGAGTAACTTTAATGTCTATGGGATTTTCATTCACTTTAGAGTTGCATGAAAAACTGTTTCAAGTATGGTGATCATTGGTACGGAAACAAATACAGTAGTGCATGGATAATTCGAGGTAGATGGCACCGAGATACCGTCGGATTACCGAAAACTTGGATTACACGGAAATAGCTTCATGTACACTAGAAAAAAAACAGGAGTTCTAATGAACCCTAATACTATAATTAAGAATGCACAAAATACGTATGTAGAACTTTATTGATTACAGTACATGCATAAATTAAGGTTGCTTGGCTCTCCAAGTCCACTGTACTGAATCTTGCTTGCAAGGATACTATACGATATAAATACCATAGTCTACTAAGTATCGGCAATTATAGCTAGAAAATAGCCGATGCCCGTTGTAAACTTTATCAGGACGCCCAATGTATTGATCGTAGATAGTCTTTTTGTTCGCCTACCATAAAAATAAAACGAGATTATCAGGAAAATATCAGTAAATTTGAAGTATAGTGAACAATTACCGTGATCATCGGTAAAAATATTTATGATTATCTACGTCTAAAGATTGACTACAAAACGTTTTATAAGCTCTTGGTTAGGGTTGCTTAACTGAAGTAATTTTCTATCAACGAAGAATAGAGAATATTCAAATTGAAATATTAAGTTTGTAATTAGGAGTTATTTATTAACTGGTATTGGTAGTGGTAGGATTCGTAAAATATATAAACAAAGGGGACAGTTTTGAGAAGTGATTGAGTATTAGAAAACTTTGTCTTGAGATCAAACACAGCCGAACGAACTAAAATCATTCTGATACTAACTATAAAAATGTATGAAACATGTCGACCGAAGAACGGAGAGATTTTTTAAAGTGAAAAAATCTACAAAACAGTCATCTTTTACGTCTTGTTTTTTTAACAAGAAATACCATCATAGTGACTAATTTCATTCTGTCACTGCATAACACTATTTTACAGCTAGTTTTTGAAGACGGGTTCCTCAGCTATATTCGCCAAAATATTTGTAATTTTTTTCACCATAATAATAATAATAATAAATCAAATTGTAGATATGCGAGCCAGGAGGGATACGGTTAAAGATAGAATTAAAGAAGAAGATTAAAATATATTTAAATCTTATCAGATATATTTTCAGGTGCATTCAACGTGTCTTGATGAAAGTAACATCACAGTAAAGGTGAAATGTCATCCTTTCGGAAAATATCTAAGGGAGGAATTAAATAAATTTTTTAACCTGCCAACAACGATTACCAGGACAATTTAATGAATGTAGTTAAAGAAGAACATTTAGAAAAAATAGGTCTTTACTCAAACACAATTGTACCTATAACAACCTATGACAAATCAAATATGATGGATAAATAAAATAGATGTATTACATTGCTTACCGAAATCGTTTTTCACCGTGATGTCTACAATGAAATATACATTGGGAATAACTATATCCTTACATACATTCTTTAGAGATGTAGAATTAAAGAAGTTTAAATATTTACTATTGGTTACACCACCTGAACTGCTCTCTAGTTTTATTGGCAGAAAACCACCTATGATACATGAATCCTTATATAAATACTTAAAATGTTTTGCCCTTATCTTGATAAAATATTTATACTGATTGGTATTGGCACTAAAATGTCACATCTTCGTGAAAATTTTACTCCTTGTTAGAATACTATATGCTTATAAAGCATATGCTCACAGAAAAATAAAACAGTTTTTTGGTTACATTTGGCTGTCGTAAGTACAGAAATACTATTATTTCAATGTTTAATTTTTTTACCCGAAAATGGTAATTTGTGCTCGTTTGAACCTATAAAATATGGACGTGTTCGTTAGGCCTACGTGAACAAGAAATTAACATTAGATGAGATTCGACCAAATAAAAGCCTTCTTTTATTTACAATGTACAATATAGTTAGATTTTTCTGGTTACCTACCTAAGGTAAAGGTGATACAATATTTCTTGTTTTTCTACTGTAGGCCTAACTTTTGAAACTTACTGTAAATAAACTTTATGCCAACCCTTTACTTATCCTTTAATATTTTTTTACAAGCAGTAAAAACGTAAAATTGAAATTTTCATTATTTTTAATACACTGAAGAAGAAATGTTGAAGAAAATTCGATGTATTAGTCTAAACATTCTGCAAAATCGTTCTTAAACTGCAAAAACTCTTACAAGATTGTAACACGAAAGAAATAGAATTTAAAAATTGTGGCAGAAAGCTCAATGAGATAAAATAAATTAAATGAGAATAAATGTACTTTTGTAAAGTAAAGGATATAGGAGAAGTTAGTGTACTAACTCTAACACTGATAATTAAATGAGAAATTCAGAAGAAAAAAGTTGAATTCGTACTTGGCCTTTATCCCGTGCAGTGCACGCCTGGAAATCTAGATTGAATATTGTTAAAGATGAAACCGTTCATTTAGTTGCAGATCTGTTGAGGGTTTTGGAAACATGTAACCAATCCAGAGAATCGATGGATACCGGTCTACACCTAACCTGCAGATTCACAAAACAATCGTCTACTTGCACTCCTGTATTTTTTCCCTGGAGAACTATTCCTAATATTCGACAGAGCACTGAACACCTTCAATGGGGCGGGGAAATTTTAAAATATCAAGGACATGAAGAACGCGAGCCGTATGGCATAGGTTTAGCAAGTGCCTCCTTTTTTTATCAAAACATACGTCAAAGAGAGTTATATCTTTTATAAGACAGTGGCGTGTGTACTAGCCTAAATAAAGAAATGAATTAAATTGAGGGTTTAAATTTATTTGTGGATATTTGTTTTTATTACAAACAATAAATTTGTTAAGTTTCATTTCGTTAATTCATATTAAAAATAACGAATAATAGAATTTTAACAATCAGTGTGACAATTTCTAAGACAACTTAAGACAACTATGTACTATTGTAGCTGAAACGAAACTGATTGTAAAGAGACGTCCCGTGTGGTTGTATGTTGAAATTAGAGGGAGAAATGGCGGTATAAATTTCGCATTGTAACACGTGACCAAGTAGCGCCTGGGATCGAACAAGTCATGTACGTGTTTGTGTAATGTTTATTTTCGATCTCTGAAAGGATGACCAGATCATTCAGTTTTATCAGTTTTAATCTTGTGACAGGGACCATTATAGTTACTTCATGATAGTATCTGTTTACTTCAGCTAGTTCATTCCCTCCAAAGGATAAAAATACCAAAATAAAATCTTATTTGGTTGAATGTTTCACTTTACAAGTCATAATATTCTACCTCTATTTTACCTTCTCTTCTCACAATTAGGTCTATACTCCAATTCATCATTTGCTACTCCCATAGAGGATCACCCGTATATCCCCATTGACGATCGATAACGGTAAAAGGCTCAGCACCATTAAAACTTCCCGAGTGATTATTATATATATATTTTTTTTGCCTTCTGACAATTTTAACCCAAATTAGCAATTTTCTACTCTCGTAGAGCAACACCCAAGCATCCCTGTTTAATAATGTAGACAGTATTGGACTCAGCACCCTCCAAAACACTACGATTGATCATTTTCTAGTTTTTTTTTGCCTTCTCACAATTATACCCCCAATTCATCATTTACTACTTTCATAGAGGGTCACCCGTGTATCCTCATTGACGTTCGATTATGGTAAACGACTCAGTACCATTAAAGCCCACCCGAATGATCATTTTCAATTGTTTTTTTGCCTTCTGACAATTTTACCCTAATTTACTCCTTTTCTACTCCCTTAAAGCCACACCAGTGCATTTCCGATAAATATGGAAGACGGTATTGGACTCACCAACCTAAAAAACACTACGTTTGAACATACTCTAGCTTTGTCTTGCCTTTTCAGATTTATACTCCAATTCATCATTTGCTACTCCTATAGAGGATCACCCATGTATCCCCATTGGCTTTCGATAACGGTAAAAGACTCAGCACCTTTAAAACACCCGAGTGATCATTTTCCATTGTTTTTTTGCCTTCTGAAAATTTTACCCCAATTCATCCCCTTTCTACTCCCGTAGAGCCACATCCGTGCATCCCATTATAATATTGAAGGCGGTATTCTACTCAGAACCCTCCAAAACACTACGATTTATCATATTCTAGCTTTGTTTTGCCATGTCACAATTAATTATACTCCATTTCATCATTTGCTACTCCCATAGAGGGTCACCCGCGTATCCCCATTGACGTTCGATAACGGTGAACGACTCAGCACCATTAAAATCCACCCGAATGATCATTTTCAATTGTTTTTTTGCCTTCTGACAATTGTACCACAATTCTACCCCTTTTCTACTCCCGTAGAGCCACATCCGTGCATTCCCGATGAATATGGAAGACGGTATTGGACTCAGCTACCTCCATAACACTACGATTGATCATATTCTAGCTTTGTTTTGCCTTATCACATTTATACTCCAATTCATCATTTCCTACTCCCATAGAGGATCACCTGTTTATCCCCATTACGTTCGATAACGGTAAAAGACTCAGCACCATTAAAACCCTCCGACTGATCATTTTCTAGTTTTTTTTTGCCTTTTGTCATTTTGACCCCAAGTCAAAATCCTCCTTTATAACTCCTATAGAGCCCCACCCGTTCATTCCCGTTTATTTTGTTCACAGTAGTGGACTCAGCATCCTTAAAAACATCCCAATTGATTATTTCCTAGCTTTTTTTGTGTTCCGATATTTTACCCTAATTGATCCTTTTGCTACTCCTGTAGAGGCACACACTTGTATTCCCGTCAGCTTTCGATAGTTGTACACGTTTATGAAAACTCACAACTAAGACTTATGTGAGTTGAGTAAATAATTGGCCAGCTGAAATGAAGAAGGACCATACTAATGTTTGTGTTTTTACCGTGATTACACACACGTGTCTTAGAGTCTAAACATTTGACTAGTCAGATAGTAGCACCATACTGGCAACACTGTTGGTTCTCGTATCGTTAGTAGCGTGGGAATAATATACACACCGGCTGCCATATTGTTATTAGAAGGAACGAAAATATACACTGGCTGCCATATTGATGCCTAAATGAAATGCTGCCATATTGATAGTACTTCAGTCAATTTTGTATTTTTAAGATTTTATAAAATCAAAGTATATGGAGTAGTATCATGTTTATTAGAAATAAATTACACAAGACGAAAAACATTTATATTCCACTCTTTCAAGTGGCTGCCATATTGTTGCAAAATGAAATGCTGCCATATTGATAGCGGGATGTATATATATATGTATATATATATATATATATATATATATATATATATATATATGTATATATATATATATATATATATATATATATATATATGTATATATATATATACAGCCTGCTAACAATACGGAGACCATACATTGGTCATTTTGCATTCAAACTGGCAGCCGGGTACTTGTGGCAGCCGTATACGGCTGCCACATAGTAATCCATGATAATGTAACACCCTTTGACAATAATCGAAATAAAAATCATGTCAATAAGTGTAATAAGAAGTGTTTTATTGGTGGTAAACTGTATTTGGAAGTTCTATGGTCGTTCGGAATTTTTAAAAAATAATTTGTAATAACCAAACGGTACTCGTATTGATAGCATAGTGAACGGGATTTGTATATCACAAGTTCGTAACATTTCCGCCAGGGGCAGCATAGTCGCCTCCTGTATATAAATTTACTGTATATTTCAAACATTCCCTAACATTATGGCAGCCACAAACTTGGCAACATTGCTGGCATCCACATAGATATTAATCGTACTACAAAATGTATATATTTGTATTGGACAAAGAATCGCTTTAAACTGACCACTCGGGGGTTTTTGAGGATGCTGAATTAAATGCCGTCATCGAATGTCACCGGGGATGTACTGGTGAGGCTAAACCCATGTACAAAAGGGGTTGAATTATGGTGAAAATGTCAGATGTCCAAAAATCGCGGGATAATGACTATTCGGGGGTTTTTGAGGATGCTAAATTCAATGGCGTCATCTAGAGTCACCGGGGATGAACCGGATGTGACTACGTAAGTACCAAAGGGATGATTTGGGGTAAAAAAGTCAAAAGTGAAAAAATTACTAGAAAATAACCACTCGGGGGATTTTGGTAAGGCGGAATTTAATGCCGTCACCGAAAATCGCCGGGGATGCACTGGTATGGTTCCCCACGAATGCCAAAGGGGTGAATTGGGGTGAAAACGTCTAAATTCAAAAAATCGCTGCAACATAACCACTCGGGGGTTTTTGAGGATGCTGAATTCAATGTCGCCATCAAAAGTCACCGGGGATGGACAGATGAGACTCTACGTGAGTGCCAAAGGGATGATTTGGGGTAGAAATCTCAAAAGTAAAAAAAAAACTAGAAAATAAAACTCGGGGAATTTTGGTAAGGCGGAATTTATTTCCGTCGCCGAAAGTCGCCGGGGATGCACTGGTATGGTTCCCCACGAGTACCAAAGGGGTGAATTGAGGTGAAAACGTCTAAAGTCAAAAAATCGCTGCAACATAACCACTCGGGGGTTTTTGAGGATGCTGAATTCAATGCCGCCATCGAAAGTCACCGGGGATGGACAGATGAGACTCTACGTGAGTGCCAAAGGGATGATTTCGGGTAGAAATCTCAAAAGTAAAAAAAAATACTAGAAAATAAAACTCGGGGAATTTTGATGAGGCGGAATTCAATGCCGCCACCGAAAGTCACCGGGAATGCATTGAAGTGGTTCCACGCGAGTACCAAAGGGATGAATTGGGGTGAAAATGTCAAATGCCTAAGAATCGCGGGAAAATGACCGTTCGAGGGTTCTGAGGATGCTAAATTCAATGACGTCATCTAGAGTCACCGAGGATGGACGGTTGTGACTCTACGTTAGTACCAAAGGGATGATTTGGGGTAAAAAAGTAAAAAAACAAAAAATTACTACAAAATAAACACTCGGGGGATTTTGGTAAGGCGGAATTTAATTCCGTCGCCGAAAGTCGCCGGGGATGCACTGGTATGGTTCCCCACGAGTACCAAAGGGGTGAATTGAGGTGAAAACGTCTAAAGTCAAAAAATCGCTGCAACATAACCACTCGGGGTTTTTGAGGATGCTGAATTCAATGCCGCCATCGAAAGTCACCGGGGATGGACAGATGAGACTCTACGTGTGTGCCAAAGCGATGATTTGGGGTAGAAATCTCAAAAGTTAAAAAAAAATACTAGAAAATAAAAACTCGGGGAATTTTGATGAGGCGGAATTCAATGCCGCCACCGAAAGTCACCGGGAATGCATTGGTGTGGTTCCTCGCGAGTCCCAAAGGGATGAATTGGGGTGAATATGTCAAATGCCTGAGAATCGCGGGAAAATGACCGTTCGAAGGTTTCTGAGGATGCTAAATTCAATGACGTCATCAAGAGTCACCGAGAATGGACGGTTTTGACTCTACGTTAGTACCAAAGGGATGATTTGGAGCCAAAAAATTACTAGAAAATAACCACACGGGGGATTTTGGTAAGGCGGAATTTAATGCCGTCACCGGAAGTCGCCGGGGATGCACTAGTATGGTTCCACGCGAGTACCAAAGGGGTGAATTGGAGTGAAAACATCAAATTTCAAAAAATCGCTGGAACATAACCACTCGGGGGTTTTTGAGGATGCTGAATTCAATACCGTCATCGAAAGAGACCAGGGATGAACGGGTGTGGGCTCTACGGGAGTAGCAAAGGGATAATTGGGGTAAAAAGGTCAGAGGCCAAGGGATCGTTATCACTCGGGGTTTTTAATAATGCTGAGTCTAATCCTAGCACCGAAGTTGGCCATGCGCAATCCGAGATGGGACTGCGGGTGTCGCTGTGGGTGAATTTAGGTAAAACTAGCCAGAATCTAAAATATTGCCCATACATGGGCATTCGAAGATTTTCGAAGCTCCTAGTCCTACGTCATGAAAATTCGCCGGGCATGTACGGGCTTACCAAGGGGTGATTTGGGGTAATATATCCCATTAACAATAAATCTCCCAAAATTGGCATGTTTCCAACTATGCAACATAACCAACAGAAAGAGTCGGGTTCGTGACCTTGTCTTGGACAGAAGCTATGCTACATCTATTTACAGAAATATTTGTGATATGAAAATATAAACAGGCGTCACACCGATAGCAGTTCTAGTACGTTTGTTTACGTCATGTCTGTCAAAGTAATCTTTATAACTTGGAGCAGTGTTTCAATGCAGCCTGTCCATGTGCTTTAAGCATTTTAAAGACTGTGTGCTTGAACGATTCAACTTGAAAAGATAACTGTTTGTCCCAAATTGATATTTTTTTAAAAATTAATGTATTTAATTTTTTTTTAAATGTATTATGTCTACCTAATTGTCATATATTTTCTTTCTATTTTTACTTAGAATATCTAAACATTTATGTTTGTTTTCTCATTCTTCGTCGGGTAATTAATTTTCTTCTCTTTTCGTGTTATTTTCTTTTGTTCTCTTAAAAAGGATGGTATCGTTAGCGAGGGCAGCGGAATGACTTTTCAGCCATCAGTTAATGTAAAACTTCTACTATAACCGTAAATTTAAAAAAAACTATAAATAAGTAGACCTTATATTTTTTCAACCTTTATACAACTTAGAATAAACGACAAAAAAAGGAAATTTTTGACCCACATCATTTCATCGACTTATCTTTATCAGCTTATATATCCAGAAAATCTATTAGGCCAATATCTACAAATTCCAAGCTTAATCTTTAACTGCCGTCATCGTGCCTGAGCATCAGCAACGGGTTATCCGAAGAAGACAGTGATTCAGGTGCTGTATCTAATGACCAACTTTTATAAGGCATCAAAGAGAATAGGGGAATTGTGCAACAGAGTGAAGAAGTAATTGAGCAAAAGGTCATGATACCGAATCTCAATGAAGTCCATCAGACGATGAAGATGATTTCGAAAAACTGCAACCTCCAGAAATTTACAAATTTTTCTATTTGTTTAGATAAATTGTTATAAACAATGTAGAATTTGTACAGCAACAAAAAATAGAAAGACACTTTGTAAGCTGTCTTTGTACAGCCAATATGTCTAGAATGTTCTGAGCTGCTGTGTAAATACTGCTGTCAAAATTTAGTTATTATTTGTAATGCCAGTTTCCATAAATAAAGCTTATAATGTGTCAAATGTTATCTTGTATATAAAGTTAAGTGTGTACAATCAGTGAAAAAGAAATAATTAGTGTATGTTAATTATCGTGCGATTATAAGTCTTTTTAGCTAAACTGCCCTAAAATCTGTAGGTTTTATTTACTACAGTTTTCAATTATTAAATAAAATATGACTGCTCTCATAAAACTACGTTTACCCTACTAGTCCCATTGCAATCAGAATATTCAAAAACAATTTTTATAAAGTAAATGCAAGATAAATTGTTAAACCACACAATAAATCACACTTAGACATTTCGTGCCTCTGATGTAATCGGCAGCAGTAATGTGACAGAAATTCCAGCACGGTAGTTGAAGGTTAATAAATACTGAATCATCTTTCGTTAATCTCTGTATTGTATACATGAACCTAAATAACATCTGTGCGAGTGTTGTCAGCTTATATTGTCTGGTGATATCAGGCTGTCTGGTGTAAACAAACATAGGTCCAAGCCAAACAAAGATAAAGCCTCGCACTCGACAAGTACTCTCGTGGACGAAGGCTCGGAAAACTGACTTTCTGCATTCTATCTTTTCCATCACTTTCTCTCATTTACATACGGCGTAAACGTAAATAATTTATGGTATCTTCCCAACGTCAAAATGGTTGTATAAAGACGGAAACATTTGTTTCTATACTTGACTTTAGCCGCTGGTAGTCTATATTTTATTTTATTAATATGTTTATTGAATACATTGGTATTAACCTTTAGTAAATATATATGGAGTAGGCCATATTAAGTGTTACATCTGTTAATACATGTGTTGCAGACTAGTGTTACCATGTTTGCGATGTTACGAAATTGTAAGAATATACAGCAAATAATAGTCACTTTTAGATTCTTAAAATCTGATAGAGATGCTATGACAATTAATTTGAAAAGCAAGTTAAGTTAAAAAAATAAATACTTTATCCATCCTATAGTATCTAAGAGCACCAAGGGAAAAGAACGAGATGCATTGACCGGAACATTAAGATAAGTTTGGTCAACAAGTAAACAAACGCGTCAGAATGGCTTTCGGAGTGTCGGCTGTTTATGTTTCCATAACAAAATTGTGTCTGTAAATACATAGCATAGTTCTCTCCAAGATAAGGTCGCGAATACACAGCTGTATGTCCTAAAATAGCATGTTTACAAATTCCTGAAGTACTTACATCGAGGACTTTAATGAAACACTTGGCAACAATGTCTCAACTTTTCCATATGAATGACCAAGGCATTAAAGAGCTAGCGTTATTTATAGGCCATACAACATCATTTTTATCAATAATAACATTATATATATTTTTTTCATCCAAATACTCAAAAATAGTTTGAAAGATATAAATAATGTAGATAAGAAAGAACACGTGGATATATACACACATTCTATGACCATAAGGGCAAAACATTTTAAGTACTTATTTAAGGATACATGAATCATAGGTGTTAATAAGCCAATTAAACTAGAGAGCAGTTCAGGCGGTTTAAGCAATATAAATAAATAAATATTGGTGGTAAATATTTAAAATTCTTTATTTCTACATCTCTGAAGATTATATGTAAGGATATAGTTCTTCCCAATGTGTATTGCAGTGTAGCAAGGAATCAAAACGTTTTCAGAAAGCAATGTAATAAATCTATTATGTTTATCCTCGATATTCTAGTCCCAAGAGTAACTTTAATATCTATGGGATTTTCACTCACTTTAAAGTTGCATGAAAAACTGGTTCAAGTATGGTGATCATTGGTACGGAAACAAATACAGTAGTGCATGGATAATTCGAGGTAGATGGCACCGAGACACCGTCGGATTACCGAAAACTTGGATTACACGGAAATAGCTTTCTGTACACTAGAAAAAAACAGGAGTTCTAATGAACCCTAATACTGTACTTAGGAATGCACAAAATACGTATGTAGAACTTTATTGATTACTGTACATACATAAATTAATGTTGCTTGGCTCTCCAAGACCACTGTACTGAATCTTGCTTGCAAGGATACTATACGATATGAATACCATACTAAGTATCGGCAATTATAGCTAGAAAATAGCCGATGCCCGTTGTAAACTTTATCAGGACGCCCAATGTTTTGATCGTAGATAGTCTTTTTGTTCGCTTACCTTAAAAATAAAACGAGATTATCAGTAAAATATCAGTAAATCTTAAGTATAGTGAAAAATTACCGTGATCATCGGTAGTAAATATTTATGATTATCAACGTCTAAAGATTGACTACAAAACGTTTCATAAGCACTTGGTTAGGGTTGCTTAACTGAAGTAATTTTCTATCAACGAAGAATAGAGAATATTCAAATTGAAATATTAAGTTTGTAATTAGGAGTTATTTATTAACTGGTATTGCTAGTGATAAGATTCGTAAAATATATAACAAAGGAGACAGTTTTGAGAAGTGAATGAGTATTAGCAGACTTTGTCTTGAGATCAGACACAGCCGATCGAACTAAAATCATTCTGATACTAACTATAAAAATGTATGTAACATGTCGACCGAAGAACGGAGACATTTTTTAAAGTGAAAAAAATCTACAAAACAGTCATTATCATTTACGTCTTGTTTTTCTTAACAAGAAATACCATCATAGTGACTAATTTCATTCGGTCACTCTGCATAACGCTATTTTACAGCTAGTTTTTGAAGACGGGTTCCTCAGCTATATTCGCCAAAATATTTGTAATTTTATTCACCATAATAATAATAATAAATCAAATTGTAGATATACGAGCCAGGAGGGATACGGTTAAAGATAGAACTAAAGAAGAAGATTAAAATATATTTAAATCTTATCAGATATATTTTCAGGTGCATTCAACGGGTCTTGATGAAAGTAACCTCACAATCAAGGTGAAATGTCATCCTTTCGGAAAATATCTAAGGGAGGAATTAAATAAATTTTTTAACCTGCCAACAACGACTACCAGGAAAATTTAATGAATGTAGTTGAAGAAGAACTTTTAGAAAAAATAGGTCTTTACTCAAACACAATTGTACCTATAACAACCTATGACAAATCAAATATGATGGATAAATAAAATAGATGTTTTACATTGCTTACCGAAATCGTTTTTCACCGTGATGTCTACAATGCAATATACATTGGGAATAACTATATCCTTACATACATTCTTTAGAGATGTAGAATTAAAGAAGTTTAAATATTTACCATTGCTTACACCACCTAAACTGCTCTCTAGTTTTATTGGCAGAAAACCACCTATGATACATGAATCCTTATATAAATACTTAAAATGTTTTGCCCTTATCTTGATAAAATATTTATACTGATTGGTATTGGCACTTAAATGTCACATCTTCGTGAAAATTTTACTACTTGTTAGAATACTATATGCACCCTTATAAAGCATATGCTCACAGAAAAATAAAACAGTTTTTTGGTTACATTTGGCTGTCGTAAGTACAGAAATACTATTATTTCAATGTTTAATTTTTTTACCCGAAAATGGTAATTTGTGCTCGTTTGAACCCATAAAATATGGACGTGTTCGATGGGCCTACGTGAACAAGAGATTAACATTAGATGAGATTCGACCAAATAAAAGCCTTCTTTTATTTACAATGTACAATATAGTTAGATTTTTCTGGTTACCTACCTGAGGTAAAGGTGATACAATATTTGTTGTTTTTCTACTATAGGCCTAACTTTTAAAACTTACTGTAAATAAACTTTATGCCAACCCTTTACTTATCCTTTAATATTTTTATACAAGCAGTAAAAACTTAAAATTGAAATTTTCATTATTTTTAATACACTGAAGAAGAAATGTTGAAGAAAATTCGATGTAATAGTCTAAACATTCTGCAAAATCGTTCTTAAACTGCAAAAACTCTTAAAAGATTGTAACACGAAAGAAATAGAATTTAAAAATTGTGGCAGAAAGCTCAATGAGATAAAATAAATTAAATGAGAATAAATGTACTTTTGTAAAGTAAAGGATATAAGAGAAGTTAGTGTACTAACTCTAACACTGATAATTAAATGAGAAATTCAGAAGAAAAAAGTTGAAATCGTACTTGGCCTTTATCCCGTGCAGTGCACGCCTGGAAATCTAGATTGAATATTGTTAAAGATGAAACCGTTCATTTAGTTGCAGATCTGTTGAGGGTTTTGAAAACATGTAACCAATCTAGAGAATCGATGGATACCTGTCTACACCTAACCTGCTGATTCACAAAACAATCGTCTACTTGCACTCCTGTATTTTTTCCCTGGAGAACTATTCCTAATATTCGACAGAGCACTGAACACCTTCAATGGGGCGGGGAAAATTTTAAATAGCAAGGATTAAAATAGGTGGATTTATTAATTTTAATTTTTTTCAATGACCTGGAAGAATGACACGAAGAACGCGACCCGTAAGGCATTGGTTTAGCAAGTGCCTCCTTTTTTTATCAAAACATACGTCAAAGAGAGTAATATCTTTTATAAGACAGTGGCATGTGTACTAGCCTAAATAAAGAAATGAATTAAATTGAGGGTTTAAATTTATTTGTGGATATTTGTTTTTATTACAAACAATAAATTTGTTAAGTTTCATTTCGTTAATTCAAATTAAAAATAACGAATAATAGAATTTTAACAATCAGTGTGACAATTTCTAAGACAGCTTAAGACAACTATGTAGCTGAAACGAAACTGATTGTATGTCCCGTGTGGTTGTATGTTGAAATTAGAGGAAGAAATGGCAGTATAAATGTCGCATTGTCACACGTGACCAAGTAGCGCCTGGGATTGAACCCGTCATGTACGTGTTTGTGTAATGTTATATTTTCGATCTCTGAAAGGATGACCACATCATTCAGTTGTATCAGTTTTAATCTTGTGACAGGGACCATTATAGTTACTTCATGATAGTATCTGTTTACTTCAGCTAGTTCATTCCCTCCAAAGGATAAAAATACCAAAATAAAATCTTATTTGGTTGAATGTTTCACTTTACAAGTCATAATATTCTACCTCTATTTTACCTTCTCTTCTCACAATTAGGTCTATACTCCAATTCATCATTTGCTACTCCCATAGAGGATCACCCGTATATCCCCATTGACGATCGATAACGGTAAAGGTGCTGACACCATTAAAACTCCCCGAGTGATCATTATATATTTGTTTATGCCTTGTAACAATTTTACCCCAAATTAGCAATTTTCTACTCTCGTAGAGCAACACCCGAGCATCCCTGTTTAATAATGTAGACAGTATTGGACTCAGCACCCTCCAAAACACTACGATTGATCATTTTCTAGTTTTGTTTTGCCTTCTCACAATTATGCCCCAATTCATCATTTGCTACTCTCATAGAGGGTCCCCTGTGTATCCTCATTAACGTTCGATTATGGTAAACGACTCAGCACCATTAAAGCCCACCCGAATGATCATTTTCAATTGTTTTTTTGCCTTCTGACAATTTTACCCTAATTTACCCCTTTTCTACTCCCTTAAAGCCACACCAGTGCATTCCCGATTAATATGGAAGACGATATTGGACTCACCAACCTAAAAAACACTACGTTTGATCATACTCTAGCTTTGTCTTGCCTTTTCAGATTTATACTCCAATTCATCATTTGCTACTCCCATAGAGGATCACCCATGTATCCCCATTGGCTTTCGATAACGGTAAAAGACTCAGCACCTTTAAAACACCCGAGTGATCTTTTTTCATTGTTTTTTTGCCTTCTGAAAATTTTACCCCAATTCATCCCCTTTCTACTCCCATAGAGCCACACCCGTGCATCCCATTTTAATATTGAAGGCGGTATTCTACTCAGAACCCTCCAAAACACTACGATTTATCATATTCTAGCTTTGTTTTGCCATGTCACAATTAATTATACTCCATTTCATCATTTGCTAGTCCCATAGAGGGTCACCCGCGTATCCCCATTGACGTTCGATAACGGTGAAAGACTCAGTACCATTAAAACCCACCCGAATGATCATTTTCAATTGTTTTTTTGCCTTCTGACAATTGTACCACAATTCTACCCCTTTTCTACTCCCGTAGAGCCACATCCGTGCATTCCCGAATAATATGGAAGACGGTATTGGACTCAGCTACCTCCAAAACACTACGATTGATCATATTCTAGCTTTGTTTTGCCTTATCACATTTATTCTCCAATTCATCATTTGCTACTCCCATAGAGGATCACCTGTGTATCCCCATTACGTTCGATAACGGTAAAAGACTCAGCACCATTAAAACCCTCCGACTGATCATTTTCTAGTTTTTTTTGCCTTTCGCCATTTTGACCCCATGTGAAAATCCTCCTTTATAACTCCTATAGAGCCCCACCCGTTCATCCCCGTTTAATTTTGTTCACAGTAGTGGACTCAGCATCCTTAAAAACATCCCAATTGATTATTTCCTAGCTTTTTTTTTGTTCCGATATTTTACCCTAATTGATCCTTTTGCTACTCCTGTAGAGGCACACACTTGTATTCCCGTCAGCTTTCGATAGTTGTACACGTTTATGAAAACTAACAACTAAGACTTATGTGAGTTGAGTAAATAATTGGCCAGCTGAAACGAAGAAGGGCCATACTAATGTTTGTGTTTTTACCCTGATTACACATACGTGTCTTAGAGTCTAAACATTTGACTAGTCAGATAGTAGCACCATAGTGGCAACACTGTTGGTTCTCGTATTGTTAGTAGCGTGGGAATAATATACACACCGGCTGCCATATTGTTATTAGACTGAACGAAAATATACACTGGCTGCCATATTGATGCCAAAATGAAATGCTGCCGTATTGATAGTACTTCAGTCAATTTTGTATTTTTAAGATTTTATAAAATTAAAGTACATGGAGTAGTATCATGTTTATTAGAAATAAATTATACACGACGAAAAACATTTATACTCCACTCTTTCAAGTGGCTGCCATATGGTTGCAAAATGAAATGTTGATAGCGGGATGTATATATATATATATATATATATATATATATATATATATATATATATATATATATGTATATATATATATATATATATATATATATATATATATATATTGATAATTTATAGTTATATACGGGATAAGTTGACACTGGCATAGATCCCACGTTATGCTCGTCCTCAATAATCAAAATCGTAGTGTTGCTATAGGAAATTTTTCCATATTATTATATGTCTAAATTTTAGAGTAAACCAAATAGCTCGAGTGAAGATTGAACCTGCTTTTACAAATTTGTTTTAGAACTCCTTTGAGCAACATTCTTCATGTTCATTCTCCATGATTTCCTTCACCTCCATTGAACTTCAATATTCTTTCCCGATCGCATTAATCTGTATTCACTCCTTCTCTCCATCGTCTACTTGGTTTTCCACTCGTTTTTTTCTCGCGTCACATCCAGTTGAGTATCTGCTTTAGGAACTGATGTTTTCCATCCCCTTTTTTAACCTTGGAAATACAATCCCTAAAACATTCCGCAGATGTACTTCCGTACCAATTTCTTACACCCAATGACCAAAATCTCCTTCTACTTTAGATTATCAATTTCCCCAAGTTGTTGCTGTTAGTTATTAACAGGAGTGTTTCAGATCTATCATTTCATTTGATATTATCGAGATTTTGTGATTATCAGTACTTTGTAAGGCTTTCAACGTCAAGACATTTTCAACCTAATTAATACCTCCATATGAGTCACCTCTACTCCCAGCATGTAACCCATATCTGTAAATAGCAGAAACATCTAAAATCATCGCTTATCTTTACACTGTTCACCTTGAAAAAACACTTTTTATTCCTAAACTGCTACAAAATATTCGTAAAATATAAACATCTGATCTTCACTTAAATAGTCGGACAAAATAAGATATAGTTTTTTCCTCGTAAACACACATCTGGACTGTTCAATCTTATCCCCAATCTCGTGATCATCACCAGCTGCGTTACTAACTTTCGTTACAAGATATTGTATGCTCGACTCTCTACTTAATTTAAAAAAATTTTCCCTTTACAACACTTCCATCCTTGACCCCACGAACCTGTCTTCCTTTCTCCGAGACTCTCGTCCAACCTCCTTTTAAAACTCCCGATCATTTAGTTTTTATGAATTCCCTAATCTCTCCCACTACCACCAATACGTTCTTTGTCAGTTTCCCACAGCTCTACTATTAGCTAAACCTAACGGTACACGGTTAATTCCCCAAGCTATATCGGCCGCTGGATTTACCGTCTTAACAACTATGGACCTTTCTATTGCCAATTTGCCGGACTCACTTATAGGTTTCCTGGAAAGAATAACGACATGGTTCCTGCTTTGTCCCTAGAAACTATTTGTGTTTTTCTTTGCTACATCCTATAGATGATTTATTTTCGCAACTAACCTAATTTAGTCTAAAGCCTCGTACTTTATGTTATAATATATATATATATATATATATATATATATATATATATATATATGTGTGTGTGTGTGTGTGTGTGTGTGTGTGTAATTGTTAAAGCCCTTTATTTTGTAAATCTTAGGTTTCACTACTAAATCCTAGGAGTTACTAACGTCCCTTAGTAAATATATGTTTTTCATAATTAATGAATGTTTTTTCATCAAAACGTTTACCATAACGAATTAGCTTGAACCAATGACGGTTTGTACATATTGGAGTTTTGTGGAAAACACTTTGAGTACATCTTAATGATTTATTTGAATTACATATCAATAAAAAAGTTATATATTACTCATACTTCCCACAATTTAAATCAGTTATCAAAGTTATCGGTTATTTGTTCGGTATTTATTAAAAAGGTTAGGTTAAGGTGGGCTATAATACTTGTCAAAATTTACCGTGTCTTTTGAGGTGAAACCCTACATTTATCATGTGTCTGATGGTGAAACATCCAAATGAAGGATGGTGAAAGAAGAGTTCAAAAGTTTATCATTAAGAACTGGTAAATCTTAAGTTTTACTAAATAATCCAGAAATTCACTAACATAAGTAAAATATTATATCATTCTATGAAGAAATACAATAATGACAGTACATACTATTTGCCTGTGGTAAATCAATATTTCCCTTTATATATTTTGTTAGATATTTTAAAAACTGAAACCAGGTGGTTATAATACCTGTATACAAATTATTTGGAATTACATTTTTAACATTTACTTATATTATTCATATCGCACATTTCTCGCCGTTGTTTTTACATTTTTGCATTTTAAAAATAATTTGCAATAGGATATGCAGTTGAATTAGTAAACTGAATTATTTACATGTTTCCCTTACTAATCAATGTCAACCTGTATTAGAAACTTGTTTGTCGTTTTCGATATAAATCGATATTGTCCAAGTGGAACTCCTAGAAGGAAAACAATCCAGTGAAATACATATCTTTTTAGCTGGAATTATTTAGGTCGAAGAAATGATTCCAAGGCTTTAATCGGTAGTAGATAAAGTGGCCGCAAGATAGCAGCCGTTACTCATTACATTGAAGTTTGCCTTTAATTATTACGGTTTATAGTTACTAATTAGTTTGTGTAGGAAGGATTCTGCACTAGAGTTGTCTCGCTTATTATTATTCTTCGCACAGATAACTTCACACACGTCTACGCTTCGTAGAACCGGTAACACTACGTACATACTTGTAGAACGTTTGTGGTAATTACAATGGCAGGGATGCAGTTAAGGCTGAGATATATCAAGTAAGGTAAAATACCGTAACTTAATAAAGTAGATACGAATCGGCAAAAGTGGAAAATACTTATTCTGATATGCGTTTCAAAAAGAATATATACAATTTTATTTGTCATATTATTGAAACAAATCTCATCAAGAAACTAAAACCTAGAGCTTCATAAAATCCCCGCTTGATGTCTATACTAGCGCTGAATTGTGCTAACGGTCAGTATGTCGTAGTATGGTACAATTCGTATTACCGTACAATTAGGTTTTGCGTTACTCTGTGACCTCCTAACATAAACATCTTGTGACCTCTTCCTGCATGGATACACCAAAGGACGTTTTTAAGTTTATTCTCTTAGCTCATGATAATGATGAACAAAAAAATTCGTGCAGCTCATGGGGTACAAACAAGATATTTGCGATACGTTTATTTTTATAATAAATATAGCGCTTTAGGTTCGGATTATTCTTTTTGAAACACTCTATAAAGTTTACAAATCGAACAATAAAAATTTTGTACATAATATTGCGCAGCATAATACTATAAGACAGGGTAAATGACACCCCTTACCTAACTTGCCGTCCTCTTCTTTCAATAGATTATAATTTAATTAAAGTTTGAAAACCTAAATTTGTTAAACAATTTAGAGTGTTGAAACAGACTAAAATTACCTTATGAATAATTAATTATGGATTGTTGATACGTAAACACATTAAATCTACGTAAAATGGGAATCCAATAAAACAAAGATATCAATAAACTTGTTTATAATTATAATAAACTTGTCAATAAATAGAAAGTTTAAAAACTCTTCCGCTCAGTTTCTGCGTTAAATTTTAATGAGTCACATTTCCCTACCACCAAGCCACGTGATGAGAAATATTGAAATACAAACATAATGCATTTTTATAACAAATATGAAAAGTTCTACATATGTGGCGGATTTTGCACAGAAACCACGGGGTACTTAAACTCCTGACAAACACAACGGATTCCTGGCCGACTTCTATCTGATCGCTGAGGCTTAAAATCCATTTGTTACGCTTATACTAGCTCTCTACGATGTAGTGCGCACAGATAAATCAGACAAAGATTGCATTAAAGGTTTGCCTCTTCATGAAGGGAGAAGAGAAATTAGCAACATCTGTGCGCAGAGGGGTTCGTCAAGGTTGTGGAAGTTTAATGATAAAATCTTAATACTGGGATAGCATCTCTACCTAACAACAGATAAAGGCTATAAACTATATAACCGAAAATGTTTCCCTAAACAAAAACAAAAATTAACAGAAGACTACTCAAGAAAAGTATAAAGATTGGGATTTTTTCAATACCTTCTATTAGTTCACACACACAAACTCTCTCTCTCTCTCAGATACACACACACACACACACACACACACACACACACACACACACACACACACACACATATATATATATATATATATATATATATATATATATATATATAACTTGTACAATATTTCAATCATTAAAAAAAACGTTTTATTCATCCACTCAAGTTCAAATATATTGTTTTAAACTTGAAGGGAATGCTAATACAATTTTTTAATTAATATTTCTACTAATAAATTTATTGAATTCATTTTAGTTTTATCTGGGAGAAAATACGTTTCATTAAAGGGCTAAGTATGCAATATAGTTACTTTCTCCCACAAATTTTGCCTTAAAGTAAGTGATAACGTATAATTTTATAGAACTGGTTATTTAGTTATATTTATTTGATAATTTATATTACTTTAATAATAATTACTTATTAAAAAGTAACCGACATAAAATTTATTTTGTTAGTCCTAAGTATGAAATTAATTAAACCTTTTTTTTATTTGTATAAAACTATGTTTTCAATGACTATTCAATTTATAAAATTATTTTTCCTACAAAGATTCAAATAATATATGTATAATATCTAAGTTAGATATAAGTATTTGGGTGTAACATCAAAAATAAATATAAAACTAAACTAAAATTGACTAAACCCATATCAGTTGTGGTACGGTTTTAGGAATGTTATTTGGACTAAACAAGATCCTTCTGTTTAGAATAAAGCTTCAATTTAGAAGCAGGTGTACAAGCCAGCGTGGACATACGGTATACAGCTGTTGGCTTTTCCCAATAACCCCTGCATAGTGCTTAGGCTTTATTAAACCCTATCGAAATAAAGTGCTGTTGAGAATATTTATCCTCTTAATGCTTCCGGGGTAGTCAAAAATATGTTGGGGGTTGATGTAAATTGACATGAAAAACTAAGGATGATATTGTGTTGTCGGAGAGAAAAAAGAAAGAAATTAGTAAGTAAAGTATAGAAAATATCACCTCTGGTTTGGACCGTTATTTAATTTATACGGACATTGAAATTTTTATTCCACCTTACGTACGATTATGAATATCATTTACTAATTTGAATTGAATAATATAGTTTTCCTGCATATATATGAATACAAGTTAATAAGCATGTACAGTTTAATTTTTGTTATTACGAGAATATAAATATCCCACTTAAAAATCAATTATGTACAACCATTCGTGTATATAAATTGACCATTCGAAGTATAATTTTTTCTGGCAACTTAGAGTCGTATTTTGTCTGTGAAAATGCACCAAAGTTGTTGAAGATATTGAGAATGAAGACTTTAAAAACCTCAGTTCTTTTAGAATATATCTTCATAATACTTGTATAATTTGCTTTATACTTATTAAAAATTTACAAGAAAACTTCACCAATTATAAAATGCTCTTATTTTAGTTTCAGAGGGTGACGTTCGTGTTAAATATTGACTACAAAATAGAATTTAAATATTTTAAACATGACTCGAGACCACCGTTACATTCATCTTCTTCATAGTTAAGACGCTTAAACTACCGCATCATTTAATCATACGTTAAGTCTACTAAGGAATGCATTTTAATTCCATCTAGTTTTTGCTACATTTTTCTGGTGTAGAACATTTTCTTTGCCCTCTTTTGCAAAATAAATACTATATTTTATTAGGAATTTAACTTAAAAAGACTTTTCAATTCTTTATATGTTACATGTATTTTAATATATTTTTTCATGACAATTTATTAAAAAATATTGGAATATCTAGAATACCGATGAAATACTCGTTTTAAATAATGGCCTTGTTACGTTCAAGTTGATGCGGTGTAGCTGCAATTATGCGGTGAAGCTCAATTATGAGCAATTGTCAAACTTGGAAAAATGGTCGCTAGCCTATGTACAATAAAGGTTGTCCTTTAGAGTTTGAGTAGGAGATGGATCTACATACTATTTTAGTTTTGATTTGTTTGAATTATGTGCAGTATCACAGTTATAAAACATATTTAAAAAAATTATTGGCAAAAACCTCAATACTACACAAATTTTCAAAAAGAATAATAATACAAGTTGCCTAAGAATAAACCCTTATGTTCGTATATATGGCAATGTAATCAAAATCAGAGGGTCCTATTTCGAAGTTACAATATAGAGTCCAACAAACAAGACTGACCCTAATTTGGTAAAAATGTGATAAAAATATTTTATTTTAGATTGTAATTTTGTAATGGGAGCCTCTCATCATGATAACATCGAAATGTACATAAGTGTTTAATCCTAAGTAGTTTGTAATATTAGTTATTTGTGATTATTTTTCTGATATTCTTAATTTTTACCAATATTTATATTAGGGATTGTAGTAGGTTTAATGCTACAGTTTACTTCATTTATTGCATTTTTGTGTTGACCCTGTTGCGGAATTTTTAGGTGTTGAGATTATATATATATATATATATATATATATATATATATATATATATATATATATATATATATGTGTGTGTGTGTGTGTGTGTGTCAGTGTATGTAGTGTATATTTTCCCATGTAAAATATTTTTAGCACTGTATTGCCTTTTATTTACTTGAATTGAGTGTTACTATATATATTGATATGTTTAACGTGGTAACCAGTGCAGTTTGAAACTTTTCGCCTCATTACGTTTTTGTAAAAAATTCCGTCATTGGACGTTCGTGTAATTCATTCACAAGCAATTTTACTCTAAACATTCCCAGATCATCATAGACGACAATAGCAACAGTAATCGAACCCTTGTATTATTCCAGTTAGAAATTAATTTACCCTACTAATATCTAATACATACATACAAATTTCATTTCACTGGTGAAATTAAAATTTTTCATGGACACATTTCCTGTAATTAATGAACACTGTATCCCAATACAAACACAATGAGTCGGTTTGATGAAAATCAAATAGGAAGATAAAACATTGCGGGAAAAAAAGTTGAATTATTTTATATTTATTATCTTTATAAAATAAACAACTATTTGCATCCACTTTACTAAAGCAAATATAATAATCCTTTGAAAGTGCATTATACTAATACCAAAGTCATTTAAATCTGGTATAAATACCACAACAAGGGAAAATGTATTGAAAGTGGTATTTCGCTGTGGTCACCGTTTCTAGAAACAATTGCCCGTTTGAATTATCTATGCAATAACTTTATGTTTAAAACAATAGGGCATTTGTTAATGAAATTTATTGACTGAAATTTTTCAAAAATCTCAAACATAATTTATGTGTCTTTATGGCTCATCAGATCATGGGCACTTAAGGAGAGTGCGTACTAGCCCATCTACCTAGCATGGGTTTGGCGTCGCTAGCGCTTCCCCGGTATAACATAAACACTACTGACAGCACTCACCTAACTTTACACATATTCTACTCATACAACCTTATCAATTCATCCCTTATATATTTGAACACTTACATCTTCTCATAGGAATTTTTGAATGGTCAGAACCGGTGGGCGTTGGCAGTGCTAAAAGGGCCAAAGCTTGACAAACTCAGGAGGGATGATTTAAGCGCGGTTGCTGGTTTTTCAGCCGTTTCTGCCCTTGGCCAGGGATCGTATGTAGTCAATGGGTGTATCCGATCACATAGTCTCTCCAGTAAAGATTGACACAAAGACTGGCTTAAATATATATTTTTTTTAAGTATCAAAAACGTCACTTGTTTTGGTTTAAACAGGATACGTCACGATTCGTCTTGTCACATTCAAGTTTGAAGATGAGAGTGAGAGGTTGATGGGGCAACGTCACCGGCGGTAAAAGGAGAAGAACTCTTTAAAGGTTGTCCTTTCCGCTGCTTGATGCAACCTGAGAGAGACAGACGCGTTCTCTTGTAAAAATGACCTCCTTCTTTGATGTGGTCAAGGTATCTGTGGCTCTACGATCATAAAAGAAGTTTCCCAAGAACTTTTCGAAAGAAAAACCACTACCCTTCTCACGCTTTGTCTTCTTACAAGTCTTTGGACCTTGCTAGCTCTGCATACGCACTTCAAATGTGGGACTTCTTTATTATATATATAATGTATGTCATTTGACATGTATTTATAAATTTATATTTATTAAATATATAAAAATATATATAAATTATATAAAAAAATATATATATAAATTTATTTGTATTTGCATTTTAAGAGTATATAGAGTTCTGAAATAAAAAATAATGTAACGTTTTACATAATTTCATTGTTGTATAATATACTCACATTTACAATTTGTTATAAACCCAAATGCTTTGTGCTATTACCGACGAAAGTAAAAAGTGTGACTGTAAAATTTTTGACAGAACGATTGACAAATGAATGCATTTAAAGTTGTGAATATTGAATGATGAGTGTAAAGTTGAATTTCCAGCTTTCCATTTTAATGTCACACGTAATAAAGTAATTGAAACTTTGTATACTACTTTGAAATTGTTGGATCTTTGAAAGTTAATTTTGCTCGATAAATGGAACAAGAACCAATTCCGTAAATTTCTTTTCGTTCAACAAATACGTTCCTTTTTTAACATATGTTTGTAAAAAGTACTAATTACAAATAAGTATCTAGTAACAATATCTAATCTATTACTTCTTTTTTCAGAAACATTGTAAATGTAGACAAGTAAATATAATATAACCAACTTAGCCGAATATTAACTACCCTTATTTAACCAAACCTACACCTTATTATTTATCCTTCTGAAGCCCAATAAAAGGTTCTTTTTTAAAAAGAAGGTCCATTCCTCAAAACGTTAAGTCTTTTTATGATATGAAAAAATAATTAATATAATATTGTGAAAATGATATTACGTCATATACCTCTTGAGTAATGGTCCTCAATTGAGGACATTGGAACTGAAAGTTGAGTGAGTTTTTGACAATTCGCACATATTTGCAACCCATTTACTTACATGAACAACTAGTAACACAATGTGAGTAACAGTTTTTTGGAAAAAAACCTAAAGAGATTTAATAAGCGTAATTTCTCTGTTTCAAATAACAGTTTTCAGGAAATTATACAATAATTGATGTTTTGAAAACTAAAAACTCCATTTATGTTGAATGTTAAACTCCAAAAATATTTCGTGCTTTGTTAAACAAAAAACTATTTTTAATTTCGTGCATTTAATTCTACCTTTTCTGGATTTATTCCAGTCTGCATCTGTTTGGATTGGGCAAGTCTATTACTTCTGGGATTTGGGAGGCGAATTTCCTTCTAGCTTCATGACATGGTAATTTTTTTCCTCTTACAGGATATTCCTCCTCATCATCTTTTGTAGTTTAAACTCCTATTCTTCCAAACATCATTTGACATGCAAATGCAATTCTAAACCCCAGAAATGACTCTAGAATTTTTTTTTTTAAATTATAGCATATTCACCAATTGTATAATCTTTTGAATTAAGGATGGTAGTGAAGTGGGGTAAAAGAACAGTTTACAAAATCCATTTCTAATATCCTCAATCGAGTACGTTCTTTTATAACCTTTCACTAAGAGAGAATCTGGCATTTAATAGCAACTGATAGGTTATAAACATGGACTAAATAATATAAAGAGACCTGTGTTTATCAAACACTGTTAAATTACGCCATATTTTCGTAATAAAACTGGCAGTAAAGAGCAACCTCAGTCAGAAACCACAAACTACAGTTGTAAACTTGACTACAGTATCAACAGCTTGCATTAGTTGAGTACAGAGGCACTAGATTGATCTGCGTTATGTCTTTGATCAAGGACAAGAGAATTGAACGAACCCAACTTTTAAATGAGAATTTTGTCTCTTCTAATCAAATATCCTCGATTGTAGCAATTTGTAATATAAGTATTGATTGGGTTCGTGATAAGTAAGATATACTTTTGATTGATATGTAATTGAAATGAATTAATAGTAAGTACTCATTGTTGGAATTAAAAAACAAACAACCCAAATAAACCTCGCCATTCTCATATATTACACAATACACACACACACACACAAACCCACACCAATATAGACATTAAACTAAAAATCTTACTCAACATAAAAAAAAACAAAAAAAACACAACAGTAAACTACGAGATATACAAATATATATAAAAAAATACGCAACAAATTCTAAACAATAAAACATACTCACAATCGATTACTATATTTGAACACATAACTAACAACTAATCTATGAAAAATAATACACCACAGAACACCAATACACTACAGACTCACACCAACACAACACACCTGAGCAATAGTCGTGTCAGTGACTCAGAGCATTATACAATGCACTGACCTAGTGCGAAATGTATGTGGTTTTTTGCCAAAAGTATAACTCACTGTTACTTACAAACTTTCCGGGTTCAGCCCCATGTAGCGTCAAATATTTCACGTTTTTTTCCAGTCCCCTAGGGCGTCCCTGTCTGCTAAAATAACCACTTAAGGATGAACCTCATATTCAATTTTCTTTGTAATAGGGTTCGGTTGAAGCGTAGTGATTAGCTTACTTGTGTATCGCGCATGATTCAAACAGTTCTAATTTGACACTTATAACCTTTGCTTGTCATATGAAAAGGGATTTATATTTAGAAGCTCATTCAAACCCAAGTTCTCTTTCGAATAAATATTTTAAACACAAGAGTTATAAACAACTCACAATTATAAGACTTTAATTTCATTTGTGTTTCAGTGAGTTATGTCATCATCATCATCAGTGATGCTAACATATATCATATAATTTTAATTAATGAATTGAGACATTACCTATAATACTATTGTATAAGTTGGTAAATAGTTTTACCTTCGTCAAATTATGCTAGGCTAAATTCCATTTCCTTAATTTATTTATATGTTTATGGTAGTATCACAGATAATGAATGCATAAGTAATTGAAACGCAAATGAAATTAAAGTTTTATAACTGTGAGTTGCGTATATTTCTGGTGTTTATAACCTTTACTCACAAGCCACCTCTAATATCGTTTATACTCAATATTTGTTTTAAAAATTTAACGACCTATTACAACTTTACAAAATTGTAACAGCTTTTAAAGGAGATTTTTTTTTGGGTGACGACGAACCGTGTAGGATATGAGAAAGGTTTTGGTATTTTTCAAGGGAAACAATATTGCTTAATGCAATGTTCGTGAGCACTTAATAGTTATACTTCCGGTAGTGTAAGAAATACGCCTTCATATATTTTGTCAACATTTTATTAAATAAATAAAATAAACACATAAATAAATAAATAAATATATATATATATATATATATATATATATATATATATATATATATATATGTATGTATGTATTGATTACATATATGTATATATTAGTGGTTTTTAAAACGTTCTCCCATTATCTCGTCACACTTTTCAAGATTTTCCTGTCCATCCATTCATCCGGCTCTAGCTCTCTCTTTTCCATCTTGTTGGTATTTCCTTCTATCCATCTCCTTCTTGGACCTCCTAATTTTCGGTTTCCCACAGAAGCGATTGGCCATCTGACCTTGTATATTTCTATTTCTAAATAAACACTAACAAAAAATTATGTTACTCGTTAAATTGTATTTGTAAATATCTCTTTCAAATATTACTTCTTTGAAGTAATGAATGTTCTTTGAAGTTCTTTTGAACTTAATGTGTTGGATTTTCTATCAACAACACACGATAACTTTACTCTACAAGATTTCCTACTGCTATAAAAGTTTACTTGTTATGCATTTCCATAGTTCGTAGAATTATTGACGATGCATTGTGCATTATATCATTCACAGATTTAAAGCTCCGTTCCATGTAGGTAGACATTATTGGTGATGCTCAGCTTGAATTATTTCTTGGCGTCAAGTTGGCTATAAATTTCTTTTACCGTTTAAATTTCCATCACCTATAAAGCTATCCATTTAATGCTTCAACAATGAGATGTCAGTTTTCACCTGTAAAGAACTTTTCCAATGTAGGATCACGAGATCGCCAACGTGTCTTTATACAAAATAGATTCTACGTAAAATTACGTGAAACACACGAGCTTTTCATTATAGTTTTTACTAGACGAGATTGCCTTTAAGGACTAATGGTCAGGTTGGTCGCTCCTGGCTGCAGTCATTATTAAAACGTCTCCATCCAGAAGCTACGGCCGTTAAGTAGAAGGTGGATAAAGGCCCGATATTAAAAGGAACAAGATTACTACCTAGACCGAACCACTCACAAGGGCGGTCTGACGGTATGTCTTTTCCGAAGGTGTTACTTCGATAGTTGTGGAAGGGCGAACGGAACCATAGTGTACTGGTCTGGTAGTCGTCTTGGCTTGGAGGGGCTTGGTGACCCTTGTACTCTTACCTAATATCTAGCCCCTCGGACGTGGTTAGAGTAGACAAGACTTGAGTTTGGTCTGGTTTGGTTTCGCTGGATATCCATAGAGATATCCGTATAAATACATAGAGAAAGTGAGTGAGAGAGAGAGAGAGAAAAAGAAAGAGAGAGAGAGGGAAAGAGAGAGAGAGAGAGAGGGTGTGTGTGTTCCTTACCGGAGTTTACTTACTGGAGTGGAGTTGGTGGAGTAACACCAGGGGCTAGGCAAAATTGAAAATTCATTTTGTCTCCAGTTAACTTTTACATTTATAACTTTAAGATGGATTTATATCAACAAAAATCAAATGTTTGCTCATTACGCATCTGTTTCATTGTGACAAGCTTTTACACGGTTATTGAAAGTGTATTAGAAATAAAAAATAAGATGGCTCTAAGTATAATAAATATTTAGATCTCCGTTTTATAATAATTGCAAAACCATTTCGTTAATGATTGTAAATTTAGTGTAACCAGCAAATGTAGCTGACACAACGATGTCGTGTATGAACACCTGCTGCCTACAGTAACTTGTTGCAGTTCGAGAAGGTACAAGTGTATGGGTAGTTGCTGAGGCTGCCGTAGCTACAATGTGCAGCAGTTACGTGGATACAGTCTTGTTATTATCCAAGTGTTGTTTGGAATTATGCTCAATTTGATTTCAAAAGTTGTTAGTATTGATTGCCCCGTCAGATTAGGCTCTTACAGGCGGTTATAGCTAACCATAAATAGGGTTAGCATTTGTGATAGTTTAATGGTGAAGTACTTCAATTAATAGTTAATTGTAATTTATAAAAATGTTAATCAATATGTATATATTTTCATGATATCTTTAAAACGGTTATTTAGGCGATTTAAAGCACTTCAGTGACATTCAAGAACCCTCATGTCCGGTAGATCTTACGATTTTAGGTGACGTACAGACTTATTTTCCCCAGACTATTTTTGTTTTTTTCAGTTCAGGTTTACTTAGTCAGGTTTACCTAGGTACAGTAAGTTAACACTCTTATTATAGTCATCTTTACTTCTGTTACGCATTTTTGAATACGTTTGAGTACATTTTCCGGCCTTTTCTTTCCGAAACCCGTCACAACGAAACAATCTAAAAGAGGCAGAAAAACGTACTAAAATGCATCGAGTATGTTAGTTACAATATCTGTGTCATCGTGTATCATAAATAGTTTGCCTCAGAAGCACAAAAAATTACTAGCTTCATTGTTGTTTTTTATTATTATTGTAATTTGTTTAAATAATGATATTGCTATAATCACATTAAACACAGGGCTCCGCGCCTCTGCTATATATATATATATATATATATATATATATATATATATATATATATATATATATATATATATATATATATATATATATATATGTATATATATATATATATATATATATATATATATATATATATATATATATATAATTATTTATATAGGCCAAAAAAATAAACAAGGTGTTTGTTAAAATATCTTGTGAAATATTTTAAACTGAATTTTCTTGTTGTTCGAGTTTAAGAAACAAAACGTCTACTTATGACTTTACAGTCTCCCTTAGGTTAAGGAGGAGGTGAGGCGGTGCATTCTTTTCATTCTCGATGGGACCAGGAAAACGCTAGTATGAATCCCTTCTACATCGAACTTCCTATCACTCGGTCTTCTTATCCGAGGATTGTATGAAAAGAAAATTATCTTCCTCTACTCTTTAGTAATTATTTCCTGACGTAAACACTAGCTCTTCGAAATCAAAAAACAAACTAATTGAATAACGTGACCATATTTCTCCTTTTTAACTGTACTAAACGTTAACACAATAAATATTCTTTAATTTATAATAACAACACCATCTTTAATTGAATAAATAAAAAAACCAATAACTGCATTATAAAAATATTTTATTTTGCTACAATTACATCAAATACATTTCGTGCTTTATGTAGCTTGTAGTTTTTTTAATTATTTAGTTAAAATTTGCCCACAGTACTCAATAAATGTATTAAGATCTTCCATGTGAACTGAATACTTTGTTACTTTCACTCTTTCACCCCCTCTCTCTTTCTCTTTCTCTCTCTCTCGCGCTCTCTCTCTCTCTACTTATATGTGTAACTTTATACTTACAACAGTGTGCTCTACCTTTACGCGTCCACTCTGGGGATAATACTAAGTTTCCTATTTCCAAATTTCCAAACAATATTATTTGAGCCTGGGGGTTACACCCCTCTATCGTTAGTGAAAAAAAACTAATCAAACGTTCTATTATTTTTCTCTCTATTTTTTTCTATGTATATTTGAGTCCTCTAAAGGGACATTGAAAGATCATTCGACATTTTAAAACTGTCATCAAATTTGCTAATTTACAATATCTATTATACAACACTCCATTATTATTTGGCCTTGGAGCTTGCTATTAAACTTTTGATAACCAATACAACACGTAAACTCAAACCTAAATATTATATAATCAATGTAGTTACACTGGAACGTTATAAAAGTTATATCATCTCCGTAAAGAAATATCTAGAGCCAGTTGCATATTTAGGATTTAGGCTGTAAAGGTTAAAATAACATAGTAAATATGCAAGTTTTACGAAACAGAAACCTAAATAGATATTAAGATATTTTACCATAATCCACCCCAATGTAATTTATTCGTGTGGTTTTCCTAAATAATTAAATTATTAAAAGGGTTTTTTATAGCTGTTCACTATTTCTCTAATCCGCATTCGGCCTCTCCAGTGGATGAGTTTTAAATACAGCAGAAAGAATTTTACTAATTAAATAACATCTAACTATGTTTTCAATAATTAGTTACTTTGACTGAAAAAATACTGTTTTTAATGAATATTTGCTTTGCTTAGAGAGACGGGATTTTTTTCTTTCTTTAAAAGCCTTAAAACAATAAGAACTTTTTCCTAAAAATTTGTTGCTAAAGGAATATCAGAAGCTAATTAAAACAGAAAAGATTACTTAAAACTATTTTCATCTTTTAAGCTACGTTTTCTGAGATACTGGGCTACGACCGTGTAACAAGTATTATCCATAGTAAAACGAATGTTTAAATAAAGGCGTTAATTTAATTTAAAGTTATGTCTGTGAGTCAATTATGTCAAATGTAAAGTTATGTCTGTTCTCCCAAAGGTCGGTAAATGCCGGTTTGGGGATAAACAATTAGCATTCTTTTAATTAATTATTGCTAGTAACGAAAACATGCTTTAACGTTAAGGAGGAGGCTAGATTGGATAGGTTAGGTATCTTTTACCGTGTTGTTGTTTATGTGCCCATGGAATTATAGATCATATCGGCGCGTCATCTCCGGCCCCTTTTTTCTAAACAGAAGAACTCTTAGATAGTCTTCAAATGGCACCATTCCCAAATTCAAAACATGCGGCATGAGTACCGGGCACTCGAAAATATGTCTCGGCGTTTGTGAAGAATTAGTGAGAAGTCCAACACTTTTGAGGCTCTGGCAACCCTTCGCCATGGAAAGTATACCTACCGTGTCTCAGAGGTAATAGATTTGCCGAGTGTTTGATGGTAAAAGGTTCGAAAGAACGATGATCAAAGAGGTGATTGGACTTTTACCATTACGTTTTAATGGAATATTTTAGGTGACCATGCCACCTATATACAGCTGACAAGTAATTGGTAAACATTACCATACGTACATTTTAGTCGAATCGTTCGTCTACAAAAGTCGATTGGATATTTTAAAGCAATAAAAGTGTAGTGATTTTTAAACACTTTCAATTTGCTTTTGGAAAGTCAATTTCGTAAAATTGTCTGATAAAATATACAGTAATTTTGGAAGGAAAACATTTGTTCAGCTGGGAAGAAACATTCACTTCACAAAGAAATTACTTTTCACTGATTCCAAATGAAATTGAAATAAAATAAAAATCCTTTTTGGTGAAACTAATTGATTTGTAAGTTGGTTTTTAAAACTGAATTATTGCCAAGTGGTATTGAATATATAAACGCCAGTTCACGTTTGTATCAAAAGAAGATTTCTACCCTCGTCGTTACAAAAAATAAATAAATAAATAATTAAAATTAATTAAATCCAACACATAAATGTATTTGGTTATTACAAATCACAGTTACATCAGATATAAACTTCAGCTGTAACCAAATCGCTTAAATCTATTTTAACTATATTCTAACTCTATTTTATTAACTGTAAAATAATATTTAGAATTTATGTATCTGAATAATATTGGGGTGAAAAGTTAACCTTGAATATCAATGTAGAAAATATCTGTCGAAAATGTTTTGAATTTATGTTTCTAAAACGTGCTTCCATTTTCAAGGAAAACTTGATTCTGTTATTACGTCTGTTATTCCGTTATTGATTCTGTGTCTTGAAACGTTATTCTGTTATTAATCGTATGTTTTATTTTGCTAGTTTGTTCTAAAGGTGTTTAAATATTTATTTAAGATATAATGTAAATAAAGTCTTTCATATTATATTATTTAAGAAATTTATTATATTATCTTCCAATAAAATTCTAGAAGATGTAAGAATTCTGTAAAAATATATAACATTTAGGCCAATTTATCATAATTAATATATACAGCTACAGCCCATTTTTAAAGTCAAAGTAACCTCAAACCTTATTTTTAAGCCACCCTTTGGTTGGAGACTTTTCTAATTATATACAGTCAACAACAAAGTTCTAAAACAGATAAAGTGGAACCTTGTTCCCTAATAATATATAAATTATTACCTAAAGCAAAATATCGTGACGAAAATCTTAAGAAAGTTAAATTACTTTACGCTAAAATCTTTTCGGCTTTTGGAACGTCACGAACTTCTAAGAGGCGTGATTACTTTTTTAAAAAACAAGATTTCGATAGTCTGTGATATTTACCATAGTTTAATAGGGCTAATAAATTCTGGAATGTAATATAAATGGCTATAACTTACCTTCCAAAAGAGCAAGCAGAAATGGATAGGTATACTTTATAGGTATACTAGTATAGCTGTACTTGTAGCAAAGTGTGTTCAAATAATATTGTTTGTTTATATATTTTACTTATTATTTAATATTTTTAAACATTTATATGTATACTAACATATGACTTTCAATGAAAATATTGGAAAGAACCCCAATACCACAAAAATAACAAATAAAACAAGTTACTTAAGATTAAACCCTTATGTACATTTCGATGACCATGTCATCATCATCAGAGGGTCTTATTACAGAATACAATCTAGCACACAAGAAGTTACAAACTAGAATGATACCATAATATATATCTTTCAGATAGATACCAGATAGATAATGTTTTAGAAAGTGAGAGGAAAGGAAACGGAAATTTGAACCACAATACCACCAGGGTTTCGCAAAGGGAGACCACGTCCATCCAGAAACCTAACCCTGACCAGCGATCCTATGGTGACACGAAAGAAAAGCCCAAATCCAAATATCCGCAAAACACAGATCCTTCCTCAGCCATCCCGGGACCTAGTGACTAACATACAAAAACTAGGAAGCAGGATCTCTGGTCGGTGTAATAACATGAGTTTGCCCTGGCTAGAAATCCAGAATAATCATGAAAATAGGGATATGCCGGTTTACCACCATGACAAAGAGATAAGCCTGGTCGGACTGTCCATGAATCTCAGGGACGAACTATTAGAGGAGGAGGATGAGACAATACAAACTAATAGGCAGTAGGATCAGTGTCCGGCTATTCAATGTTACATAAACGGACAAGAAATTACAGTGGAGATTGACACAGGGGCCCAAATGTCAGTGATTCAGACAAAAAAATATTTAGCCTTAAAACAATTAAGAAATGAGTTCTACGAGCTTCCAGTGGCTAATGTTGGTCTGGTCACTTCGTTAGGATCTGGGTCAAAAAAGACAATGCTACCGGTAACATTGAATGGTGGGGCCATGGATATATTATTTGTAATAGTAGATAGCCTAAGGTTCGACTTCCTTAGGTTCGACCTTGAAAGGAATGAACGCTTTGAAGAAATTAAAGTCCCGTATAAACCTGGAACGGTCGCTCATCACCTACGAGATAAATGTACAGTTACTACACCAGGACTTCACTAAACCCACTGCCGTAATAACAGTAAAGCCTACAACAGAAAAGGGAGAAGCACTAAGAGACATTGACATCAGTGTACCACCAAAAACATGTGAGATAGAAAAATAAGGGTGACCAAATTAAAACTAGCAAAATAACACCTGTCAAGCTAAACGAGAAGGGGTCAAGACGGATTAGCTAGGAGGGGCTACGTCCAACGTATTGTGAAAACGTAAGTGCTTATAGTGACTGCATTATAGTTGGTTTTATAAATGTAGTCCAGGGCTCTTATCCACTGGCAGATCACGCTCGACACACTACAGGTACCAAGGCATGGTCAGTCGGGTGAGGTCATATTTTTGGATGAACTGTCGTGTTTCGGCTCTACAGCACCCATCATCAGCAAGTCAATGTAGAGCGAAAAACATACACGGCTGAGGGTGTCGTAACAGGGGCTGGACGCGAGATTAGTGCCAAGAAGCGAGTGTTGGCCGACACACACACACACACACACACACACACACACACACACACACACACACACACACACACACACACACACACACACACACACACACACACACACACACACACACACACACACACACACACACACACACACACACACACACACACACACACACACACACACACACACACACACACACACACACACACACACACACACACACACACACACACACACACACACACACACACACACACACACACACACACACACACACACACACACACACACACACACACACACACACACACACACACACACACACACACACACACACACACACACACACACACACACACACACACACACACACACACACACACACACACACACACACACACACACACACACACACACACACACACACACACACACACACACACACACACACACACACACACACACACACACACACACACACACACACACACACACACACACACACACACACACACACACACACACACACACACACACACACACACACACACACACACACACACACACACACACACACACACACACACACACACACACACACACACACACATACACACACACACACACACACACAAACATACACCACCGATACTCACACACACCCACACTCACACAGACACACACATAAACACGCACACACAGACAACACACGCGCACACACACTCACACACAAACTCACATTTACACACACGGCTATACGCAAATACACCCCACGCAGAACTTTATAAAGATACACACATTTAACAACATAAGCGTACAAAGTTCAATAAGAAGCATCTCACGAGAAACTAACTTGATGCACTCAGAAATAGTTAATACAACTACCTGCTTTGGATTTAACAGTTGAGCAGTTGCTGACATGACTTGAATGAACATGGCTTCTAGTTGTTTGTAAACTGATGCCACTAAGATTTCATCTCTTTCGATACTATACCGAAGTTTGCTGAATGTAGGTTGCTTTGTTGGTATACATTACTAGGTAGTTTGAATCTCTTACGAACATAGACAAGAAAACCTAGTAGAATTACTACCTGTAGTTTATAATAAATTCGATATTTTTATATAGAATTGCGAACTAATAAAAGCCCAATTCAAAGATTGTAATTTGTAGAAAAATGTGATCTTATATTAGATATAATAGTATAATAAATAACTGCCTGCGATTGAGTAATATATGGTCACTTACTGTACCTGACGCTACTACTGTTTCTATGCAAATCTAATTAACGAGGAAGAAACTATCATGTTTGATTCATGTTCAAAAATAGGTTACACGAATAGTAGTGCGAAAATTATATTTAAATGAAACGTACAGTGCGGACTAGGTAGCCGCACACTTGCTTTTGTGTGTACTACCACTTCTGAAACATTTTATATATTGAGAATATTCGATGCATTAACCGCTTCTGGATCCGATATGTCTACACATAGTTCAAAAACGTTTGTTATTTCATACCGAATATAATTTATCTTATATCGTCCTTCTCATACAAGTAAATATTTTGACAATCCTCATCTTGTTTCTGTTAAAGTATTTATACTGAAACTCTAAACCCGCATTGCCTACTGCGATCTCTCAAGCCCAAGTGCACTGTTACGTGGTCCACACTGTATTTGTGTTAATTCAGTTCCACATGTTTATAAATCCGTACATGTTAGGTTTTTATAATGTTACAATATGTATTATTGTTATGAAGCCGGCCTATAGATATAACTAAAATCCTAAAAATACTCATTTGAAATGAAATGTTTTTCACTAACATCAAGAAAAACTGTTAAACGTATTAACCCTTCTATTCTTAGGTGTAAATGTTAGGAATTATAAAAACAGTCTTTTTAACTAACTTCAATTAAAAAATAAGGCCATATTCCTTTCGGCCAAATGACTATATATTTATCAATAAGTTTTAAAGACACTGAAACAATTTCTGATTGTTAACTTTTCTTCTTTTAGTGTTAATTTTGTTGCTATAGACTTTCACCTCTAACATAAAAACTTTTTTGGTCTTGTTTATCCTTTATTTGATTTTTTCAAAATCTAAAATTTTGATAAGTAATATGAATAATTTTTAAAAGAATTTTCAATGTTTTTTAGAAAACTGCTTCTTATAAAAATTATAATAACTTTATGTGTATATTAGGATATAATTATGTTTATAAAATATAAAGTTTTTCATATTTTATATTTATATATAAATGAATTTCACAATTATGATTAGAAAAAAAGTTTCTAACTTCACGACTGCGACCACTTTGTTATAAAAACTTTAAACATCTTGCAAAACGTCACCGTTTCCATCAGTATTTTGTGTTTGTTTTGTCTATTCGTGTTGTATATTCCTAACTCCAATTCCACTTCCCAACACGTCCCAATAGTTTTCAGCTGATTAAGTGAAAAAGGTTTGTAAACATGAGGACACGCTACACATCTGTGAACTTGCGCAAATACCCTAACTCGGGTCAATCCGAAAACTTCTCTTCGTATCGAACTTATAATGCCAATAGAAACTCTTTCAGGAGCAAATAAATACCTTGCGCAAATGGATTTAACGGATGCTGGTTTCGATTTCGGCTTGTTAGTTTCTACTAACAAATAGGCCATCATTAATTAGTGTATATTAGGATTTTATCCAATAAATATTTATCCCAAAGTATAAGTTATTACTAACATAAAAACATGAATGTATCTATAAATAATATTCGAGCTGGCTTGTGAGTGAAAGTTATAATTAAATAATAAAAATGTTTAATATATATATATATTTTTTAGTTAATTTCATTTGTGCATTTTCACCGAAGATGACGACAAAGTAGTCGTCGAAACGCGTTTGAAATAAAAAATTGTATATTTGTGAGTTGTATATATTTTTATTATTTAATTATGAATGTATCTATTCAGGCATTTACTGTTATAAAATCTTGGTTGGTATTTAACAGTTTTCCTTTCACTATAAATAACCCGTAAACTACTCTACTTAGATATAAATAATTTGCCACCTGACTCAAATAACATTCAAGCTTACAAATAGATGAATTTCAGTTTTGAAGATAAAAAAAACCTTTAATTTTAGTCTATTCTGTAGCTAATTAAAAGTAATACATTGGGAATAATTAAAATATCTAGAGTTACTGTCATTATTTTCAATTCTTTAAATTGTTTTCTAATTTTTACTCTTAGTTCAAACCCTCCCTATATACAATACGTTTTATTCATCCCCTCAAGTTCGAATGAATTTTTCAAAAAATTCTTTTAGTAAACTTTCTTCTTATATATATATATATATATATATATATATATATATATATATATATATATATAAAGGAGTGTGTAATAAAGTAGTATGGCGTCTAGTATAACAAGCCACTTTGCTTTATTCTTTTGACCTCCTAACATGAATACCATATGACGTTTTCGTGTATGTACATGTCAAAAAACATTGTTATGCTCCTTTCTTACCTCATGATATTGACGTACTAAAACAACAGGATATGCAGAAGTTTCAGTGGGAGTACACACCATGCTCACAGTATGAGAGGATTTTGTGTTATAGACTAGGTACCTTTCGCGCAGCTCGTAGGGGATATATAGAACAATTGTGATATATTTTGTTTTGAATTAAATATAGCACTTTGAGATTGAACTATTCTTTTTTAAACACTCTGTAATGTTTAGGTTTCGAACATTATGAAATAGTTTGCATAATAGTGCGTAGCATAATACTAAAAGATAGGATGACACACCTTACCTAACTTGCAGTCCTCTTCTTTCAATAGTTACGTTTTACAAGTATTTAGATTATAATATAATTATAAGCATATTAACCTATATTTGTCAAAAAATTAAAATGTTTAAACAGACTAAAAATACCTATTGAATAGTATTTATAGATTTTCAGTATTTTTTAAACACACAATAAATCTAAATAAAATTGGACTCCAATAAAACACCGATGTCAATCGAAAGGAAATATTTTTTTAAATATTCTTCCGCTCAGTTTTTAGCCTTGAACTTTATTTAGGTGCGTCACATATGCCAACCGCATACCCACCACCTGATGAATTTTGCATCTATTTACAAATAACATAAATTATAACTACATATGAGAGAAATGTTACACATGTGGGAGATTTTATACCGGAATTAGACTCGCTATTACTGGCTTCCGGCTCTCGTATGTCTACAACCACGGGATAATGAAGCTCCTGATAAACACAACGGACTCCTGGACGAGTTCTAACTGATCGCTGAGGCTTAAAATCCATTTGTTACGTTTAGAGTAACTGTCTACGATGAAGTGCGCACAGATTAACCAGCATTGCTTTGAAGGTTTGCCTCTGCATGTAGTGAGAGAGAGAAATTAGCAACAACAGTGCGTAGAGGTGTTCATTAAGGTTGTGGAAGTTTAACGATAAAATTTTTATATTGGTTACCTAACGAAGGATATCTCTACATAACTATAAGTACCTAAATACAGACAAAAAACTAACAGACCACTACCCAAGAGTAACAATTTTCAATACATTCTATTAGTTCGCACCCTTAATGTACATATCTTTGCAGTAAGTCAAGGGGAAAAGGCTACATTTATTAAATTTTTTTTATTAGGTCACACTCTTTTTATATATAACTTGTACAAATTTTCAATCGTTAATAAAATACTTTCTATTCATCTACTTAAGCTCAAATACATTTTTTCAAACATGAAGTAGACGGCATTTGTTGTTTTTTTTTAATATTCAATTATTAATTACATTTAACTAAAAATTTTAGTTTCATGTAGGTAAAATGTATCACAAAATGAGAAATGTATGCAATATAGTTATTTCGTAACATTTGGTTTAAAATAAGTGATGATGATATGATTTCATAAAACAGCTGATTTTATTTTTTGTAGTAAAGTTTTTGTGGTAGACCAATAGTTTTAACGGATATGTTATGTTACTTTATTTATGTTATTTGAAACTATTTAATAAAAAGTAACTTAAATAACATTTTTCTTTGTTTACATAAGGTCTTTGTAGTTTTATGTATTAGGTCTACGTGTTAGAATTTTCTTCCCGCAGCAGACTCCGTCATCTAGTCCATGTAATCCTGCATCCTCATTGAGCATGCTTTATGTGATGTGACTTATCAATGTAAAGTTTCTTTATAGAGAGAGTGATAAAATACTCTCTTACTAATTATTTTAGGAAGGTGCAGTTTAGTCTTACTTTTTTATTTCTATTAAAATAATAGAAATATTGAGATAAAGAACTTCTTCCTAGCCGATAGTTTCAAAGCTGGTTTCTGTACTGCAAATAAAAGAGTGTTTATTATAAAACTCATGATTTTCATTGGTCCATTTCAAGCTGAAAGGTTTTATTTGTCCATCAAGTGACACAGGTGTACTTGGACTTTTGATTGCAAACCACGCATTTGTCAACAGAGAATTTGACGTTTGTCTACAGTATAAGCAGAGAGAATCGTTGGTCCAATTTGTTTTCACGGTACATTGAACGCCGAAGGGTACCGACGAATTTTCAGTGAATTAGTTGAGCAAAGTCCATGGCGCTGATCCAAAGTTACTTTGAAGACATCACAATTACCAAGAATTTGTTACCGCCAAGTTCACCGGGCTCACCAGACTTCTTCCTGTGTTGTTATCTATTGGGAAGAGTCTAAGCTACAATCAATCGGACTTTTAGACGATCTGATGGGAAATATTATTCGCGTAATCAACGGTATTGACAACGCAATGCTCAAGAGCAATGACAAAAATATGGAACTAAGTAATCAACTGTACCAAGAGGGGGACGGAGGACATTTTGTAACACAACCTTTACCGATACCATATTCTCCCAGATATTCTGTCCGACAACACAATGTTTCTTGTATTTTTGTTCTAAATATGAACATAAAATTAAAATCAAACACAAAATTACATATATCACAATAGGTTCAAACTATCGTAAATCACAAAATATTTACAACATTTTGTGTTATGGTTAATAGATTAATTACAATATATATGAATAAAAATTATTTGAATTTGAACCTAATAGAATTAAAGAAATACCAAAATTTAATGGAAAAATAAGAAAATTCTTTTAAATAGGTTGAGAATATATCTACCTACTTAAGCATTTAACAAAAGGATCAGTACAATTATTTATAGAAATAAACAAAAAAGTAACAAATAAGAGCCTGAAGAGTCTTAGAAATATATTATATAACTCAAAAGATAAAATACAAACAATATATAAGTCTAAAGTTTATTAGGTAAACTGCAATTCGTGTAATAAAATGTATAATGGGCAAATACAAAATTTAAAAAATATATTATCCACATGAAATCTCTAATACCTGAAAATTTTACATTGCTGAATGTATCTTAAAAAAACGTGAAATAAATTATAAATAGAAGACCTGAAACTAGTTAAAAATCTCAAAGCGAACAAATGTTAAACTGCTTTGATAGTCTGATTATTTATAAGTACGACAAAAGTAACTAATTAAATTCTTTAAAGCGACTGCTAAGAAATTTAAAATTCTACTTGTTAACTAGGAGATGGTGTAGTGTTATTATTGTATGTAAAATATGTAAAACTATTAATTCAAAATTGTAAGAGTAGCCCACAGCAATACCAACTTGGTTGACCTGATCCTGCTGCAGTGGTATTGGTCGGCTAATAGGAGATAGGTGACCTTCCCGACAAGTTTTAACAATGTTTAGGCTGTATTAAATGTAACATTGTAGTTATTTCCTCTGAAGATGATTGCTTTGCAACTGAAATGTGCATAAGGGTTGAAATAAACTCTTTTGTTTCTGGCGAAGAGGATCTATTTCTTCAACTACAAATTGCACCAAAGTTCCTATACGTTATATATTGTGTAATTATACAATACAGTACTACACTGTAGTGATATCGTAAAGCTACTATGAACTTGTCATTATAACAGGAAACAGTTTCTAATATCAGCATAATTATGGTCGTTGTTGTTTACTTTCATAATAGAACAATAGGTTGTATTACTATTATTTTACTACTTGTAACAATAGTATTAAGTATTACTAATACTTGATTGAAAGATTATTTATGATGGTATTATCTTTTTACTATAAGGTACTAAATAAAAAAAACAAATGAAAAGGTAAGCCTACGAGAGGTGCTATGTATATATGTGGATAAGGATTTAAAAGTTTAACCGTTGCTTATCTTTTTTCCTCTAGCGAGGAGAGATATGTTCACAAGGAGAGACAAGTTCCCAAGGAAAGATGTGTTCACAAGGAGAGACGTGTGTATTAATCTTTCCCTCACCTACAAAGAATTCACAAAAATTTTAGAGAATTCGTGATAGATAAGAGTTATTTGTATTCCCTTCACAAAACACACGCAATATTTCGCTTAGCAGATTCGCAATCAAGCAAGCTTCGAAATAATTCAGTTAGGTCTATATGTTATTGCTAAAGCTTGTATATTGGTATATTCTAGGAATATCCCGTAGCACCTTATGTTAGTGAATGGTACAGTCTTAATGGGGAACGTTTTTTTGGTCATAGCTCATTTCGAAAGTTTATTTCCATAAATTCGCTATATATTGTGTTTTACTTGAGATGCTCGGTACATTTTCACCAATTGGTATAATATAACCCAGCCTAATCTAACTTCATCTTATTTATAAAGAAATAAATTTTCTTAAACCAAAAAAACCTTTTATTTATGTCAGGATGTACATTTCGATTGCAGAGCAATCATCTTTAGAGGAAATTACCACATGTCTAACTCCTCCCAGTTATTACAAACTTAATCTTGTTCAATAAACTTAATAATAATATATATTGTTTCACGTTTTAAAAAGTAGGCCTGTAATATATGAAAAGCATAGTAGAAATAATTAAAAATATAGTTAAAATAGGTTATTATTAAGTAGTATTTTTTTCTAAAATTAACATGTACCAGGCGTTATTGGTACACCATGCATCTTTCAAATGAAAAAAGCCCTAGAAGCCAATTTTTTATTTTTAAAATACCTATATTTACCAAATCATGATGGTCAATCCTAAGTTTACTATAAAATCCTAAAGTCAACGAGGTTTCACAGTGACATACGCACACAGTAATTAGGAGTAAAGCTCAAACAAATGACAGGCAAAGCGAAATTTAGTTTACACTTTTCATAATTAAGATTAACAAGGACAAGACTAACAAACATGCAACATCTTCTGACAATCTTCTGAAAGGACGAGAAGCCAAATTGTTGTACTTTAGTAAAAGGAGAAAATGACAAAGTTTCTATTCCATGTTCCACATAATCGCCTCGAAACTTACACAGCGCAGTCTGACGGAATTATACTAACGCAAAATTCTACGATTGTGTTTATTCAATAGCTTTATGTAGGCAACGCTATAAAAGTGTTCACCTTAATAACATCGATACAGTCTGAGAAGTTTATATTTTTCACAAAAAACTTAATTTCTTTGCACTGAATAATTGCCATATATCGACCTCTACTTTGCCTGTGTAACAAAAGAAGTTTGTGCACCCTCTAGATGATTGTTGAACACTGTTGGAATTTTTCCTCGTTGGCGGAAGTTTTAACGACATTAAAAGTTCGATATGAAAAGAAACGTTCCTCGTGAAAGGTTTGAGCGGTTCACCTATTATTTTATTTAAGGATGACTTTTCAAACAATTTATCCTGCATCAGAGGTACTTTACGTGAGGGCTTCACTTTATTCAGCGTGTCAGGCGCAGGAACAATAATCTACAAAAATAGACAATTTTATTTCTTAAAAGCATCCTCAAATCTAAAAACATCAAACGCATATAACTTATCTATACGTAGGCTATATTCGTTACCTAAATGGATTTTAATAAAATTATAAAATAGAAATATAATCTATTGCTTTATATCTATACATAGATTACTATTCATGTTTATTTGAGCACTGGAGATAAATATTGAATAAATTATAAGCCGGTTGAATATCGGGTAAATAATTTATTTTAGTGCTAAAATACAAGTTAGCAGTGCTATACCATCAAAATTTATTGGTAAAGTGTGTGTGTGTGTGAGTGTTGTCTGTGTGTGTGTGTGTTGCAATGTTCCCCGCGGTTTTTATTGTTATTTTTATGAGCTATCTCATCTGGTCCCCCCCTTGCAACCGCTTCGTTTGTTTTATTATACCGTAGGCTAGTGGTGGTAGTGGTGGTTTTCCAAAAATTTATGTTTTAATTCCTGGTGTTCAAACGTCGGTGCACAAGCCAGGACCCGCCGACTCTTACCTTACCGTTTGTATGTTAATAAGTTTTTGTCGGGTCTTTTACAGTCATAATTGTCAGTAATGTAGTCAGCTGGAAAGAATACAAGATTAACATGAACACTCAGAAACCCCAGATGCTCTCACCATGTGCCTGGATCTGCAGATACGGCGAGGGGGCCGTGCAAAATATGATCATTCTTAATTTACCTGTTTAAAGGCTCCCGTGTTTTTTAAAGATGATCTGCCAGTAGACCAAGTCTCTGCACTTTAATATAAAAATCCAACTATTTTTCAGAATAGCTCAATATCTTCAAATAAATTTGTCCTAAGGAGAGAACTCTCATGGTGAAACATTGGGCTCTGAATTTTATCTGATTTATTAATTACTGAATTTTAATTAATTTTGTGAACTGATTTAATAATTATTATTTTTTAGTTGGAAAAACTAGAAATTTTATTTATTGTTCAACACATGATAAATTTAAATAACAAATTTTTTTATAATAAATTAATTGCTGTTTCAAGCTTAAAGAAATTATCATATACTGAAATAGAACATAATATCTCTTTTTACTGTTACTTTATATTTTTTATATTCACAAATATTTACTTAAACTGTTCTCATATTTCATACACTTATTTACAAAATTTTATACTGAAATCAATTAATTATATTCACTTTCAACCAAAATTCTTCCATAGTTTAGTTGAACTAAAATTTTCACATCCTTTAGCTTTCCATATCGTTGCTGTTGGATGCTGCTGGTCATTTTTGAATGTCAGTGATTATTGTAGGTGGCCTAGTTCTCAAATTAGCATTCATTTGATATTTTTCGGCACTTAAGAATTTTCACTGCACTCCCCTTTGTCAAATTTAATTAGTTATTACAATTACTATTTTAATTTTTTGTTTATTTCATTTATAGTTATACTAGGATGAATTAGCTTCTTCACTCTTTACTAAGTTTATTTAAAAAAATTAAATCTTTATTACGTAAGTTTTGAATCATTTATTCAAAATCTAGAAATTGTTAATTTCTTAGCTTGAGCGGTCATTTTACCGTCTCAACGTTTGTGTGTGTGTGTGTATTTGCAATCGAGGGAGTCGCGTTAGAATTAAGAACAAAACAGAGCTAAAAGTTCCGCAAAATGTTCAATGAAATTCGCCGAAAATAAGAATTACTAAATTTATAAATCAACTTTTATATCTTTATATGAGAAATGAATTCTAAAATATTAACATTTATTGTAATTATTAATTAATGAATTAGCATTTATTAGATGTTTATTGATTACAAATTCTTTTAATTTAAACAAATTAATATATTGTATTACTGACCAAAGGATAACCAAAGCCAAAAAGGCCTACTTTGGATTACTCAACCCCTTAGCCGCCAGTATTGAGATAGGTAACACAAAACCATAAAAGTTACATAAAATCATATGTTGCTAGGTATATGGTGAAAGGTTTTTGTTTGAAAGCAATAATATAAACCTCATGTCTTATTTCAGTGCACATAAATAAGTCACAACAAAATACCGTTGTTATCATCAACATATGTTTAGTGCGTTATGTTTTAGTGTGTGACGCCCGCTCGAAGACATTTCTCGAGTTTTTCTATTCAGACGCGAGGAAGAGGTATTCACTTTACAATTATTCTAAGATCGACATTTTTATTGCATTAAAGGCACGTTGCAATAACTTACGGAGCTCTCAGCGTTGGGCGGATTCTGTAAACTCGTTTTGTTGTGCGAGGACTAAAGCAAGATAAATTAAGCTTAACCCACAATGAACTCGAAAGGAACAAATAGCTTGTTTACTCTGCCTTTACCACAACAACCATTCGTCACTTTAACATCCTATTATACTTGTACGGCCTTTATTAAACGAGTAAGGCCTGTAACACTTGTAATTTTTTAAAATCAATACACTCCAATTGTTACATTTTAAAATTAAAATTATTATCAAGGTAATTTTCAACATTATCAAAATATGCCATCAAAATAGCAAAGCCAAACAATGACGTTGCAATAGCAAATAGGAATTAAAACTGCAATCGATTGAACATACAATATAGTTGTATTTACAGAAAATCCCATCTATCTCTGTCTCTCTCTCTCTCTCTCTCTCTCTCTCTCTGTGTATGTGTGTATATGTGTGTGTGTGTGTGTGTGCGTGCGTGTATATGTATGTTGGTTTGTGTGTTTGTGTGTGTTTGTTTTTAAAGCTTTAAAGTATTTTTTGCATCTCAGATCCACCTACAATTACATAAATTATAAATTCCATTCGGAATAATGCTGATGGCATATTTACCAAGTGACAAAAGTACAAATGCGTTAACTAATGATCTTATGATATGATAGCAGAAACGTTCCTCAAGCACCCTGAACATTAAAATGGACAAACATATTTTGGTAAATAAGTTCATAAAAAAGAATTCTGGCTAATTGTGTTTGAATAATTGTACAATATCGTCTGTGTATAAACGTTACATAATTAAAACCCTTAAAAATATTGTGCGCAGAAATAAAATATTTGTACAAAAGTTCTCATGTGAACTATTTATATACTGTTTCAAATTATTTTAAATATTATCGATGAAATTGTAGCGATACATATTTCAATAGTGGTAGCAGGCGCTATTATGTTACCAGGCATTGAAGATAGATGGGGAAATGTATAGTTTTCTTATCTAAGATAATTGAGAATTTTTATTGTTGTTACATACACTGTGTTTTATCTTATCAACTTTCTTGTTTCTATTCTACTTATAGCTTCTAACTTTCAGTCGGAGCTAGAATAAAATAGATACTCATTAATTATTAATTACTATAGAGCAGAAAAAAGTAGAAAAATGCCCTATTTACAACCGGTGGGTTTTAGTAACAGCACTGGTTAATTACGACTTTAATAAAGTTTTCACGGTACAAATCCGTGCCAGGCCTTAATTGTTTTCGTAATTAGCATTTAATATCATGTAACAATTAATAGCCTATTCATTTAAATATGTAAATTCGCGCCATAAATAATAATGTTTACGGGAGCGGTTTAATGACGTCATGGATACACTGTGCTATGTAACTGTGGCAGCTTGGCAAAATAACGTTGTTACGCAAATGTTAGAGTACTTTCTGTTGTTGGGAAATTATCATTTCTTAAAAAGTGTGACAAAGCATGACTACAAACGATGATGTTTTTTATTGGCTAAAATAATGTATGAAGTATTGTTAGAAGTATATTGAAAACACTAGTATAAACATACCAAACTCTTGGTTTATGGAGTCAAATGCCCCTTTTATATTGAAACAAATTTTAAACTTTTGTGTTGTAATTTTGTTTTTTAATATAAATTAAATTTAATATAATTCAAGTATTTAATATAATACAAATTAAATTTGATATAATTTTGTTTTTCATAATGTAAAATCTTTGTATACTTTATTTTCTGTAAATACGTTTTCAATTTGATTTTTTTGACAAACCCTATTTTCATTATGTATCTTTGGATCTGGAGGGTTTACTCTACTACGTGCAACATAAAGTTGGTCGTGTGTAAAAACATGTTTGGTCAATTGAAGCCCTGCTCTTATGAATAAGTTACCCTTGCCTTGTTTATAGTTAACAAACATGCAAGTCTCAAAGGTAATCGGTTCCTTCTTGTATGATATGAATTTAATTGTGGGCAGAAATATGATGTCTCTTTTTCTAGAACCAGTGATTGTTTCAAATTCAATGCACATGTCAAACACATCTAGTACGATAAGACGAACTCCAATAACTAAAGCTGATCCCAAGTTCATATTTCTAATTAATCTTTAATACTGTTAAAATATTTTTACTCAGCTGTTATCCGTATAATATTTTTACACCTTTTTCTCAGGGAAAATATTTGAAAACCATTTCTAACTATTTTTCTTTGCAATGTATTTCTTATAGAGATTTTTGGTTACTTTATGTGCCTCAAAACCTTATAAATGTTAAAATTGAGAAAACCCTATATTTTACCTTCGTGTAATAGGTAAGTATCAGTTTGATATATTTATTTGGATTTAATTTCAGTAAATTACATTCAACCCAAATACAAATACCTATTAAATCAATACAAATATACGTCAACCCCGTGAGAAGGACGCGTACTCTGCTGTTTCATGAAAAAAATTAAAAATTTTACAATCCGAATAAATTAGACAGCCTAATTTATTGCTTAAGCTTGCCAATAACCAAATCCAAAAGATTTAGTCGTACATAAATTTTTATAAGATGAAATTATAGTTTTAATGAGAAAGCGAGGAAAGAGGTTTATAAAAAATCCCTTCTCTATAAGAATATCCACGTTCCCATTAAAAATTCACATTGCCTTTCTGAAGCTTTTAGAGAAACGTACTTTAAACTTTCTTGAGTTAGATTTGGAGAGACTCGCTCTTCTACTGTTGTTGGGTTCTTCTCGTCAATGCTGGATGAGATTCAAGCGAAACGTCGGAACTGCGAATTTATGGACTGCAGAATGAACGGATGTACTCCAGGTAGCAACTATTCAGCATATTTTTTTATCCGTGAAGGAATACGTATCAGCATATATATATATATATATATATATATATATATATATATGAAATTAATATATTACTATTGTAAGTAATTTTATCCACCATTAAGTGCAATGATTTTACCTTGTGTGGTGAGGCGCCTTTCGGTCATTTGACCATTGTCGAATCACTGATTACTTTTTCTCAATTTTTCTGGTGTGGATGTTCGGTACGTCGTGTTGGTACTTGTTGACGTCATACACGTTTCCTCTTGAGTCTTGTGTATAATGTTTTTGAATAGTATGTCTTCTGTAAATGTTGTTTGTAGATTCATTAAATTGCTGTGTACGTTTTTATACAAAAAAAAGTATTCTTGTTTTTGAAATATTTTTAATTTATTATATATATATATATAATGAAATTTCTCTTTTTGGCCTGAATAGGAATTAAATTAAATTTTTTCAATATTTGTTTCCTCAACCCTTTTTGTTCAAGTCATCTATTGTTTAATTGTTCCATGTTATTTTTTTCTTGTCTTGTTGGTCTTCTTCCATAAAAAAAAGAGTTTCTACATTTCAAAAAGAAAAACCGCCAGATATTACCTTCTTTTATGTCTTTTTTACTAGTTTTTTACCCCTATGTTTTCTCTCGTGCATAGAACGGGCTATATAGTTTTTCAACTGTCTCAAGACTTGTACTGGTAAATATAGTACTCAGATAGTATGCTTTGTGAGTATGTTTCACTAAGTGCCTGCTATCACTTGATATGTTGAATCTTCTCTAGACACTAGATAAATAGGTTTGGTGTGAGTAGTTAGTTTCTGATCTTACATGAGTTATAGCTGGATTGTATATTATAGTTTATAACTCTTTTAGATCATATTTTTGCATTAGTCTCCTACTTTCAAATACAGACGTTTCATTATAAGAAATTGCAAAACACTTTGCATTTTATGATTTATATTATACTAACGTTGGGGAGTAAATTTATTGCTGAAAAATATTCCATTTTTGTGTATTTCAATCTCGTTCTTTGGAAGGAAGCTTTTTGCAGAATTATCAATAGATTTTTCGGAGACGCCGTTATTGCATAGAATTTTGTGTTTTCTACTGTTTGAACAATACGAATCTTGTCTTAAATATTTCCCACCAAACCATGACTGTATCTAACTTTTATCTATATATGGCTTATATTTCTGTGCGATTTTAGGTATGTATTAACTATCGTCGCCGGATGCCAAAGTTATGGGATTTTGTAGGTTTTTACTAGGACGGTGTCTAAATGTCGGTATCCAGGTAAAAACTATCTTTATTTCTTTATAACTTATTATAGTTACATGCCAACTAAACCTTACATTTTTCTTACTTCTTGAAATCAGCATTTATCTAATTATTTGGTATTTGATAAACAAAGATAGGTTAGGTTATATTATTCTATTTGTTAACATTTAAAGGTGTGACGTAAGACTCAAGATTTTCGGGTGAGTGATGCTATTGTACGAAATGAACGATAATACAAAAGACTTCAGACTCTTAGCGCTTGCAGTGAGTGGTGCTTGTGTTTAATCCGAAATATACACGGGCTTTTATAGTAACACACAAACACACACTGCAACGTCCCCCCCCTCACTCTCCTACTTGACTATCGTAATGTTAATGGTTTACGGAGTTGTTACATTTTATTATTTTGATTCGCGCCTGCTTATCTCAGTTCCGCTCTCGGGCTCATGTAGCCTCGAACGTTCTTAAATTTAGTCTTGTGTTCACCTGTTAAATGCCACGCCTAAACGCAAGCCAATTTTCGCTGACTCCTACCTTAAAGTTTGTATAACGCCCCTAAAATGGTTAGCCTCTAAAATTCATACTTGCAGTAAAGTTGTCCGCTGGAAAGAAACATTTCTAATCTGAACACACAAAATTTTCAAAGAATCTTACCACCTTAGAAGATCTGTAGGCACAGCAAGGGGACGTGCAAAATATGATCATGTTTAAGATACCTTTTTAAAGAGCTCCTATCTTTTTTAAACATGATCTGCCAGTAGACTTCGTCTCTGGGCTTCAATACAAAAAACCAACTAATCTTTAGAATATCTCAATAAATTGGTTCTCAGGAGAGAACTCGTTTGAAGAAACATTAGTTCCTGAATTTTATATATTTATTAATTAATGAAATTTAATTAAAACTGTACTTTGATTTTATAATCATTATTTATCAGTTGGAAAAAAGTTTTATTGGTTGTTCAACATAGGATAAATTTAAATACCAAATACCAAGTTTTTATAATGCATTTAATTACGGGTTTTTAAAATAAAAATTTTTTCAACTAAAATACATTTTACTCTCTCTTTGGTTCCATCTGGCCTATGGTGGTTGTCCGAGGTGCCGATGACCGTTAGCACCTATAATAAAGAAAATGACTTGCCAAGAATATCCCTGCCAGTCCTAGAGTCCTCTCGTCTTGATTCCGGGTCCCTGGAAGCTGGAAGTAGCTATCCCTTTTAAGTCGATGGAAGTCCTTCTCAACTTTTCTCTGATCTTCAGGTCCTGGAGGCTGAATCTGAAGCCCTCGTCCGTGGATCGAATTATACGGTAGAAACGTGGCTATTTGGTTCCATCTGGCCTATGGTGGTTGTCCCATGCGCGGACCGGCATAGTGACCGTTAGCACCTCGTATTACAAAATTTTTCAGACTGCCTTACAGGTCCATAAGTTCCTTTATTTGTTGCGGCTATGTAACTCTTTCCCACCCGCTCTTATCTGGTCGCAATCTCCGTGCTTTTTCTTGTACGGGCGGGTTGAACAACGTATTCGATTCAAACTGCATAGTTTTGTTATCTGTTTTAGAACTGAAAAATGTCTAGTACTTTAAAATGGCTGTACCTCTTTTGTTATTTAATTTTTTTAAATTTAGTTTTCACTAATGTTCATTTTGAATATTGCTGGTCATTTCAAAACGTCAGTGATAGATCTACGTGGCCTAGTTTTCAAGTTAGCTTTTTTGGCACTTATAAATTTTTCACTGCACTCCCGTTTGTCAAATTTAGTTAGTTATTACAGTTTTATTTTATTTTAATTTTTGATTTGTCTTAATAATACTTATTCAAGATTTTACTGACTTCTTCACTCTTTACAACGTTTCATTATACAATAAATTAAAACCTTATTATTTAATTATTAAATATGTTATTCAAATTTTTTAAATTAATTATTTATTAATTTGAACGGTGATTCTGACCGTTTCAACACACACACACACACACACAACTGGAATAGCATTACAGTTGGCTTGTAAGTGATATTTATGTACACAACTCACTAGTGTAAAACTTTAATTTCATACGCGTTTAGAAAATGTATATTATCATCATCATTGGTCCTACTACAAACATATAAGTTTAATTAAAGTAACTATGTTTCATTGTTTTAGCAAAAGCTATATGTATGTAGTAGCATCACTGATGATGATGACTTTCGTGATTTATAGAAAAAACGCGAATTTAATTAAAGTTTTATAATTGCGAGTTGTGTATATTTCTTTGTTATTAAATTTAAATAAATGAAAATATACATTTAAATCTCTGTGTACATATATAACATAATTTAATTATTAATTTCAAAACAATTTCACACACAAGAAAATTGTAGTAAAATAATTTTGATGCATAGCCTCAATTAATACTCAATGTTAGTTTACGTACTTAATTGATAATTTCGTACAATAATTTTACGTTGTTTCCATTGTATCGTAGTCTAAATATCCATAAAAACAATTATTTCTCTTTAACACTTTATTAAAAAATTGTTGTGATCGCAAAATGAAACTCTTAGTTACAAAAAAATGAAGTTTAATCACTAAACTGATACCTTTTATAAAAACGTGGAGGGGTTTATTGAAGGCGGAAGGGTTTATCGGCGCCCAAGAAAAGGTTTTCATATTAAAAAGTAAATTATGACAGCGTATTTATAGCTAAAGCAATTCCATTCTTTGTAATAAATGTGGAAGAGAACTCGTAAAAAGCTTTCAGCGACTTGACTATTGAATGAAGCGTAAATGTTTCAAATATAGAAAGCATTGTGTTTTCCTTCACATTAATAAAATATTAACAATCATAGCTTCATGGCGCTATACATTTGTGAGAGAGGCTGGATAAAGTTTTACAAGTCATTATAAAATATCTATGATATCCAAACTTGAAACTGTATGGTATAAAATGATATCAATCGAAATCCCTTGGTCTTCTAGTGTGACATTGAAAAATTAAAAGCATATTCGTGTAAAATGATTTGATTTTAATGAATGCAGAGTCTACCAAATTCACCTTTGGTTTCAGTTACATATATAAGACATTTTATCTACGTCTTTTCATTGTCCGTTATGAACAATCAAATTATTTTCTTCATTTGCATTCAATAACCTTAAGGTTCTAGTGTTATTCACTATTTAATAATGCAGTATATGGAATATAGTCGAACGTACCTCCGGAACTAAAGTGTGTCTCCTATGCTGACGATGGAAAGCTTTGTACCTCAAACAAAGATCCAGACAAAAATAACCCAGCAATGCAGATAGCCCTGGACACAATCTCGAACTGGTGTAAAAAAATATTCACTAAAAATCTCCGCAAAAAGGTCAGAATATGCAATATTTACAAGAATAAATACTTTTCTCACACACACACACACACACACACACACACACACAAACACACACACACACACACAAACACACACACACAAACACACACACACACACACATGCATATATATATATATATATATATATATATATATATATTTATGTGTATGTATTAGCAGTGTCGATATTATCTAACGGTAAATAATACATGTTAAGATGTAAATAACACTCTATCAATGTACAACAACAAAATGCCTGTGTAAATGTACACAAAATATTGCCTCTATAAACGAACAACAACACATTGTCTCTATAAATGTACACCAATATAAAACCTTTATAAACGTACAACAACCTAATGCTTCTATAAACGTACAATAATATATTGTCTCTATAAATGTACAACAAAATAATGCACATACAAAAACATGAAATCTTTATAAACGTACAAAAATATAATGCTTCTATAAACGTACAACAACATATTCCCTTTCTTAACGAACAACAACATAATGCCTATACAAAAGTACAAAAACACATTTACCCTATAAACGAACAAGAACATAATGCTTCTAGAAATGTACAAGAAAACATTCATCTATAAATGTACAACGTAATACCTCTATCAACGTACAACTTCACAGTAAATATATAAATGTACAACAAAATACTCTGCGAACGTACAACAGCAATAACTATAAAAGTACAAATGTCTGAAGGGAGAACCTTTTCGCTTACAAAACAATTAAACCTCAAATATGACTGATATCAAGAGTCGTAGTTTCTCTTTTAAATCTTTTCCAAGCCTAACTTGAGGGAATTATACATTTATTTTGAGGTTATCAGTATAAATACTAGATGGAAGTGTTACTTAAGTGTAAATTTAGGTTTTTTACCACTTTTACATTAGTTTATGACTTTCCGAACTTTAAATTTTGTAAATTTGTAAAAGCCTACTGAGACGTTTGTAGTTTTGAGGATTTATAGCTGTTACAGGTCACAGGTTATGTTGGAATTGAAACCAAAACATGGTTGAGTCAATAAATTATCAGCTGTGAATCAGCGGGAATTATTAAATAATATTATACTTATATTAGCTATTCAAAAAAAAATAAAATTAATCAAATCTTCACTTTAGCTACTGGTTTCTCACTAAAAACCCTGGAACATATATTAGTATGTTAAACTTGAATGTTGTAACTCAATAAACATTTTAAATACACTTGCAGTAAATGTAATGACGGCTATATCAAATGGTAAGTGCTATATTATTTAGACGGAAGGCAAACCTACCTTGAATACCGCATCCCCTGACCACAAAGTCGATTCTACACAAGTGAATATAACATAGAGATACTTGTAAATACACGCGCACACACACTGCAACGGATCGCGCACGACGCCCAACCAACAAAGCGGCCGCCTCAACAAGGGGAATCTTTATGGTCCGAACGAACGTGCAAAATCTCCAGTTAACTCAAATTACTTCCATTGAATATTATTCATACAAAATATAAAGTCACTTTATAGTCGCCAATATTTTAGATGAGTAGATTTTCGATCTTAATTTCAACACGTTTAATGAGAGTGTTTATCTGTTTATTTATCTGAGACGTTTATCTGCAATAGTGTAGACACAGGCATAGATAAAAATAGTGTTTACTGGCATTTACAGCTTCCTAAAACCTTTTGCAGTTCGTGTTGAGTGTATATGTGTATACTATTGGGTCGGGGAAGGACTACTTACCCATCTACTACTGTACTTATTCCATACCCCACCCCCCACCCCCGATGGAGTATGTTGCGCTTGTACTATAATTACCATAATAGAGTGATTAACCATCTTACGCCTACTTAAAACTTCCCGAATGATGTTTGTTCCATCGCGTGTCGCTTATCATTAGAACCCGTCTGTAAGATTTCATCCAGGAATTGTAATAACGCGTGTATAAATGTAATCGTAACATATGTCAGTAGTACTGACATCAAATTTATTTGGTTAACATAACACAACATTCTGAAAAAATGATTGCTAGTAACTTTTTTTTAATAGTAACACGGCTTAGTCTTTATAAAGCTTGAATGTTGTTAAGGTTTGAATCGTTTACTGATATAATAAATTAAATAGTTATTCTATATCTGTACCTTCATCAGACCCCCCTTTATTTTAAATATATTACAGGTGAACCTCTCTACGCTTTCAGTGTGTCCAAAAAAAATTGGGTCGTGTAATATTTCCTATATTTAACGATTGACAACAGTTTTTTTTTTTAATTCTATAATCCGGAATATCTGATCTTCGAAATCTCCGAGCCACGAGTGAGTACTTTGGTCTCTGAATATCCTGAACCATGAGGTAGGCCTACTCAGTATCAAAGTTTTCCAAGTCAGCTTGTGTCGTATCAATGAGACGTTAAAATATTTACTACCATTAAAAATGGAAAAAATATAAAACACTTAAATCTTGAACAATAAATATAATCAACGGAGACTGACTTTGCCCCTTTCTCCAAACATCTGTGTGACAATTTAAGGAAAATAAATGCGATAAAAGGCTTAGCGAGCTGTATATTTCACTCTCGCCCTTATCTCGTCTTACCCTAACCTGCGTCAGCTTTGTATGAACACATCACGATTGTCCCCGCGTGTTTACACTCCCTAACTCTCTGCCAAGGCTTACGTCTGTTCAACTCTCAGCATCCCTTTCCAATTTATGATCTGGTTTTACATAAACAGGGCTCAGTGTACCCACTCTCCACAGAGATACAGTGGAAAGGGAATATGGTAGTTTACACAACATTAGGTATTTTAGGTTTGTAATAAAAAGAAAGGCAATAAATAGGATTCCATAGGAAGACAAATTCCCTTCGAGTGATATTATCTATCCACCCTTATACCCTCACAGATAGGAAAGCAGTATTCACTGACAATTTGACAACAAACCCTTCCTTAGACCTTTAGTTAATCCACAATCCAAACCAAAGCTCTCTCTACCAACAAAAGCTTTCCTTAGTCCAATAGTTAATCCACAATCCAAACCAAAGCTCTCTCTACCAACAAATCTTTTTGCTTAGATACACAGCAAACCGTTGTACATAGAATTTCATTTTAGCGACTTCGACTACAGGAATGTATTGGGGGAGATCATATAGTAGCCTAACAATCCCCAATGGTGCCTTATAATTGGCTAACCTATAATGCATATAGTGCATGAGCAAATTTTCTTTTTTTAAGTAATCATTCAAATTAAGTAAAAAGCTTGAATTTATCAATTTTGGTTATCCATGGATAAAATAATCTATTCCTCTTCGCCACCTTGTAATAGATTAATTACAAATAAACCACTGGTATGTGCAATATATTTACTTGATAAATTGTACGTTTTTTAATATGGTATCTTTACAATAAAAATATTGAAAAGAACCCCAATACCACAAAAATAATCAAAAATAACAAATAAAACAAGTTACTTAAGATTAAACCCTTATGTACATTTCGATGACCATGTCATCATCATCAGAGGGTCTTGTTACAAAACACAATCTAGCACACAAGAAGTTACAAACTAGAATGATGTAGTATGGTATCTTTAGTTTTTCAAAATAATATATTTGAATGTTATTTAATAAAATGACCATAGAGAGAAATTTTCACCTCCGAAAGGGCTTAAGTTGGCTAACAGATGTTTGGAATTATTTAAATATAAAACATCTCCGACGCCGGTTCCATTCATGAGGAGACAAAAGCAACAAAATTATGTCTAAACTTGAACTTTCCTTAGAGTAAAGCTTTGGTCGGGTCTTAGATTTATGAACAGTGCTTGCTTTACAATAATTTTTCTCAAGAATTATAAATTGAATAATTCGTGGTTAATTACTTACAACTTTAAAGACGCAATGTTTTATTTTTTAGAGCATTTAAATCTCCAGTTGTCGGAACCACGTATCATGGGTTAATATTGAAAACTTATGTCTACAAACAATCTGTATGTTATATTTTATTAAAATAGACTACGTAACAGTATTTATCTGCTTTTATTATAATTTATATAAAATACCAGTTTGTTGCTCCATATTTTCAAAATCATTCCAAACAATCATTGAGTATTTCTAGAGTGGTATAGAATTCGTTACATCATCCGATAATAAATCCAATCATCAGATATAGTAACACACATGAGACATGTAGATATTTTGATTGATTTTACTTAAATGTAACTAGATACTCTATGTTTAAACTAGAGTAACCATTAAAAAAATGTTTGAAAGTTTTTAAAATAAGGAAAAATACTATATTGGCAAACATTATTAATAACGTTTAAAAAATGTTTTTCATCAAAAAAATAAATAAATAAAATTAAAAAATCAGATAAACGTTCCTAGTATTTTAAAAAAGCATAGATTTGTTTATTATTTTCTAAATAGTTTTTTTTATTCTACAAATTCAAAATGAAGAAATGGAAGGATCTAGGAAAGATGTCACTCTCACACGTACTTGATACTTATTGTAACATTTTTTTAATCATGAGTACTTTTATTTATCAAATTTAATTTAAAAACCAATCGACTTTAAAAACTAATAATATCTTCAATTGTCTGTTATTGAGATTTATTTTCTGCGTTTAAGTTTCTGGTTTTTTGGAGGCTTAATATTTACATTAAGTTACAGCAGGTAATAGGTGGGGTGAAGTAATTACCAGAAATATAATGAATGAGAGCAAACATAATCGGTTGTGTGCGTAGTGTGTTATTACGTAATATACTGGAATTATTGCTTCGCATGATACCTTATAAATACCGTTTGGTTCCCATGACGTTTTACTGCTTTATGTTACATGGAGTAATTAATCCTCTGTAGAGACTGAGACGGAGTGAACATCAAGTGGAAACAATAAAGTCCCTTAGAGATATATCAGTGGAAATTGTTTAACCCAAAGGTAAGTTAGTTGATTACATGCTTATTATTGGTATCTATTTAATAAAAGATAATGTTTATTCTTGTTTTGACATTTATTCTTAATTGATACTTGTGTTATTTAAATCACTGTAAGTATACTTTACGATTAAATGTACAAGAGAAATAATATATATTACTGTAAACGTTATACAAATTTCTCAATGTATATAAAAATATAAGCGAAATAGGTACGTAATATCAAACTAAAATTATACACATTTTTTTTAATATACCAATTTTAATACACACACACACACACACACACACACACACACACACACACACACACACACACACACACACACACACACACACACACACACACACATATATATATATAGATATATATATATATATATATATATATTTATAACTTAGTATATACTTATCACTTATATAACTTAGTATTCACTTATCATTTCAATGTTGCAACAACTCAACACTTTAAAGAGTCGACTTTTGCAACCTAATAATTACAGTCCTCTTTTTGCAAGCTTTTTACAGGATATACTCGCAAATATACCTAGTAAGATTTTGATTCAAGTAAGTTACATTAAAGTGTAAGTAATAAGATATATCTTATAGACTATGTACATATTCTACATTTAACGTGGCAATAATAGATGTTTGTTCAATTGTAATGTTGATGGCTTTGAAATGTTTTTGTGTAAATAATAACCTATTAAATCTTGTTGTGTAGGTAATAAAAAAAACCCAAATATTCTCACGGATATTTCTTGAGGATACATCAATGAACCAACAAACTCAATCAAGTGGCTTTAATTAGAGTATAACAATGCAAATAGGAGATAAGAGTGTAACTATATCACAGTAGTTAACAACAAACAGGTATAAAACATTTAGTCTATACCACTTAGATTGTGTTGGCAATTATGGCTAAACAAAACCGCTATCTAGTCAGGTTTGTATTTTTACTGCATCTCATTGCATTTATTGTGGCATTAACTTAGAAACTACTGAAATAAACACTAAACATGTGACTGTGAGAGTATTTTAGAACTACAGCACCGCTGTGTTAAGGTATTGAACACTAGGTATATTTACAATACACATTAGAATGCGGTTATTTTTCTCAAGGTTAGTATGAACACGTATAGTGTATTGCAAGGCAATTCAAACTTTATTACACAATGCTATCAAAATCAAATATAATATCAAATACTTACATTAATAGCTTACATGCAGTAAGTGAATGGTGTACTTAAAGTACTGAATGGCATTTTCTTTATTTTATAAAACACAAATAATGGAAATCTGTTATAGAAGCTCAATGTATCCATTACCTTACTTTACGTTGCATTTAACAACTCACATGAAATAGCATAGAAATACGGATAAAGACAGATACAATCTAAGTCTTGTAGGTGACTCGTCCCATTGAACAATGTCTTTTTAAAGTGTGAAATACTTCTGATGAGAAATATCAGTAAGGTTTAGGGGCAAATAAATAAGTGATTGAAAACTCTTAAGTTATAAATAACTCTTTCAAACAAAAACATTTTCGGGAAATCTCTGACCATTTACAGAATGGAACATATTCTTATAAATATTAATACATCTTTCCATCTTATTAGGTGGTGTAACGTTTAAAAGTCACGCTTTCCTAATACATTTTAAACTTGTACACCATCATAAGGGAGATACAATTTCAGCAAGATATTACAATCAGAAATACAGCCTTTAAGTCTTAACACGAGAAGCTAAAACACATTCCATATTTTCTCCATCTTTGTTCCTTTCAATAACCTTCAATGCTTAACCTGACTTGTTTCCACGTATATTTCTCTATTACAATGATTATCCTTAACTGTAGATATGTTTAAAAATTCAACGTGTTTAGTACTAGAAAGGAAGCTAATTAAACTGTCATTGAGTGGAATAGGAAAAACAACCCTTCAGCCGGGTTAATTAACAAGAGTTTAGGCCATTACGAAGGGATGAAACCTGGTAATACGCTTCCACATTCAGTAAGCCCTTGTGTCGTACACCTGGTTAGAATTTTATACCATGCTGTGATGACGTAGCACGCAGATGCAACGGTGACATTTATTTTGCACTTTGTTCGAGCTATTAACTCTTGGTATTAAACGATTGAATACGTTTTTATGGCAAAACAATTCGTTTGCATTAAATGCACTTCTGTTTTGAAGTACAGAGATTTGAACGCCTCGCTGAGACATAAGTATGGAGGATCACTTTCCTCTGAGATGTGAATTCACGTTGCAGAGTCGCATATAATTAATTAGCTACACCAAGATATAGAATTAGAGTCCTTCCTCATTTAAAAACTTCGTCAACATTGCAGCCAGTTTACGAGACTTGTTGACCAATATCAAACATAAAATTAGTACAGTATCAAAAATTAATAAATAACAAAAAAGTTTAAAGGGCAACTAAAAACGGGTAAATAGTTTTAAAAGTATTTAAATTTAGTAAATAAATATAAAATGTTAGTCGTTCCTATTCGAATTACAGTTTAAACAAAATAAGAAGGATTTTTGGAATAAATTAAGGACCAAGGAAGTGCTCAGGGTTGATCTAATATTAAGAAGACGAGAAAACCTTGCCATGCCCTACGGGGCTAGGGTAACTTACTCTAATGAGGGGTTATGGGCAGACTACTATCTTCCAACCAGCGCAGCCATACTAGCTACTACAAGAGTTTCAATACTACTACAAGCTGTCATAAATAACTTCCAACCCAAACATTAAAGTCACACTAGCTATAAGTAAATAACGGGATATAATCTAGGGAAGTAAGTAGGTTGCTTCTCTGATTCTCCCTTAGGTCACACCAACTATGCCAAAATAGTTTTAGTTACCCCATTAATTTAAAAGTTATACAGATAACTTTAATATGTCTCGTGCTATAAGTATAGGAATAACAAGCACCAAGAAATTTTATTTATACAGGCTATCAAATGCCTAATTTTCTGTGCTGAATGAATGAGCTATTCTTTGTACCTAAGTTAATTCGAGGTACCTGACCAGGTTCCCAGACATTACTTTCACAAATCGAGCAGGAGAATATTTCATATTTGTTAAGGAAAGTGGTCTTTGTCTTCCAAATAGTTTCTAATTTATTTTAAGCAATTCCTTCTATTAGTTCACACTCTTTCTAAATGCATTTGCTTATACATGAATTTTCAATCGTTAATAAAAGACTTTTTATTCATTCCAATTCTTTAAAATTTGAGTGAATGATACTTGACGTTAATATATGTTTTCAAATAACATTTCAATAATTAAATTTATTTAATTAATTTTAGTTTTGTGTGGGACATAAACTCTGCACATAAGGGGCAAGATATGCATTGTAGTTTTACGTTTCCATTTGGCTTGAAATTAGTGATAACATATGATTTCATAAAACAGCTGATCATATGTCATATTTTAAAAGGTAGAACTGCTGTGTAAACCCATAGGCTATGATACCTTTTTATATTATTTGTAATAACCTAATGAAAAATAACTAAAATAAAATTTATAAATAATATTCGAGCTGGCTTGTGAGTGAAAGTTATAATTAAAGAATAAAAATATGGTACAACTCACAAATATACAATTTTTTATTTCAAACCCTCTTCAACGACTAATTTGTCGTCATCCTCAGTGAAGATACACAAATGAAATTACATAATATATATATATATATATATATATTAAACATAACCTATACAATTTTAGCAAAAGTAAAAACATGATTTTCACTTTGGTTTTTACTTTTGCTAAAACTTTATAGGTTATGTTTAATATATACATATATTTTAGTTAATTTCATTTGTGTATCTTCACTGAGGATGACGACAAATTAGTCGTTGAAACGCGCTTGAAATAAAAAAAATGTATATTTGTGAGTTGTACCATATTTTTATTCTTTAATTTAAAATAAAATTTGTCTTTTGACCTAAGTAGGGATTGACTTTATTATAATTTTATTCTGTTTTTATTATTAAAGTTCTTTCAACTGCAATAAATTTTCTTTATCTGTAAACTTTGTTCTCTGTTTCGAATTATACGTCAACATCACTCGGTTGATATTTACATTTCATACAAATTATGAAATTAAACTGTTTCTATTTTAAAGAGCCTACTACAGCTTGTATCCAACTGAAACTTGGGAGAATGTGCTGTATGTATACTTTTCTCAAATTAAAGCTTTGTTCAGAACTTAGATTTATGAATAGTTCTAGTTTTACACTAATGTTGCCCAAAAATTCGTAGTTAATCTCTTGTAACTTGGAAGACTCAATGTTTTATTTTGTAGAGCTTTTAAATCTAGAGTTGTGGGAACCTTATCATAGGCTGATAATAAAAACATATGTTTACAAACGATCAGTATGTTCGATTACATTAAATTGCACTTCTTACTTACTTTACTTTACTTTATCCAACGCTTGCCCTTAGTAACTCGACCATTGGGCATCGTGCAGACCAGTAGAACTTGGAGAGTCTGGTTTGTGGGTCGCTATTGTATGCTTCGAGCTGTGGGCAGGCAGGAAGGGGGTCTCCATCCATCTTTCCTGTTTGGCACAAGGAGCACTGATCCGTGTCCGCCACCCCAATGCGACGAAGGTGCGCCTGAAGGTAGTCGTATCCCGTGGTTAGACGGAAGACTGATAGGTCGAGGCAGGTTTTTTTGGATTGGGGTTGATGCAAAATTCTTCCACCTCTTTCCAACAGTCAGGTTTTCTTGAGATGTTTTCAAGTACGTCTTAGCTGCTGCGTGAATGTTTAAAAAAATTAAAATGCACTTCCTAACACAAATTACCTATTTTTATTATTGTTTTACATACAATAACATTTTTATTATTCCATATTTTCAATTAAATTTCAAACGATATTTGAAAATTTCTAGAGCATTATAAAAAATATTGTCATTTGATATTAGATATTGTAACATAATGTGAGATGTAGATAGTTCTGACTGGTTTTATTTAGATGTAACTAAATGGTCTACTTTTCAATTAGATCAACAATTTGTAAAATATTTATTGAAGTACAGTTTTCTGTCTTTCCCAACCGTATAAAATTCTCCTCTGTTGACGCGTCTCGGAGGGATTCCATTTTCAAAACTTAAATCATACTGTTCGCTCAAACTCTGAGTTCAAACTCCGAAACTTGCCAACACATGAGAATATTGTAACATTAGGGAATGCAAAAAAACTGTACTAAAATATATAGAAATATTCCTAACATAAATAAAAATAGGTATATTAATAATTTCAATTTGTAAAATATTTGTAATTTTGTTTGATGTGGAAAATACGTTGTTAACAAACAATATTTACTACTAAACTTACATAATTATGTTTTTCTTTATCAGAAAACAAGCTAAACAACAAAATTCAGGTATTGTTCTTTGCGTCAAAATTAGAGCGTTTTTATTACGTTGTAATTATTTGCTTTTATTACAAAATTCCTGGGCCGATTCCGATTCTCGATTCCAGGAATCGTCGATTCTAGGTGGTATCGAGAAATCGTCGATGCTAGATTCTTCATTCATAAAAGTGTGTCGATTCCGATTCCTATTTTGTTAATTATTAAAAAATGTGTGTGTGGAGTAATTGAATGGAAAAATAATTAATTACCAACTATGTCTTATTCATGTATTAGTTGATTTGAATGAATTAAATAATTAAAGTAAACAGAAATATAACGAAAATTTTATTTATTTATGAAGCAACAGCAATCAAGATCGTAACCATTTCTGGTCTTTTGACATCACTCGTCTCTCTCTCTTTCTCTCTCTCTCTCTCTCTTTCACTAGAGCGGGTTCGATACTCTCTCTCTCTATCTCTCTCTCTCCCCACACGTAACTTACAACCACTGATTTATAGATTTAACACACAAAAATACAGTGAAAACCCGATTAACCGTCACCTTCGGGACCGTGGACATGGCGGTTGAGCGAATAGACGGATAACAGAAACACTGTATTATTCCTTAACCTTAACCTCAATAAATTGTAATATAGACAGATATCAGTCTCGCAGTTCTGTAATATATTTCGGAGAGAAAAGAAAATAAACACGATTGTAATAGCAAATGAAACTATTTATTACATGATAATCAGATCCGCACAATAGCTACTTTAGCTGCCGGCCACAATATCGGCTTTTTCATAGAGAATTCCAAAAATATTTTAATCTCATTTTTAAATAATGTGTTCTTATACTTTGTTCCCTTATCATATCTAAGTATGAATATACGTTTCTTATCATAATATTTATAAAAATACGTGTTGGACGAACGGGTCCAACATAGTTTTTTCCTACCGTAAATCAATCGTAAATAAACTCCGTCGGACCAATTGATCCGATATTGTTTTTGATTTAATTAAATTTTATTATCCGTGCGACACTGTTTTGATGATTTGTGTAACAATAAGAAACAACAAAACCACAATTTCATGTCCCGGTTACCCAAATAATAAACTGACTGGTGATAAAAGTGTTTTGACACGTAAACGTATCACATGTGATTGATTTGTGAATCTATAAATATTTTTAATATAGAACTAAAGTGTGAGAATATATTCTCTCTCTGATAAGTAATGCTACAGGTCCAGTAAATACTATCCATGATTCATATTAAGTAAAACTTTAACACCAAATAATTTACTTCTTAAGAAATTTACGTTATAATTTACTTCTTAGTACGGATGAGTTTATCTAAGTGCATCAATGTTTGTACTTAACGTTAACCAAGTCCGTTTTTAAGGATTATTTTACAACTAAATATCAATATTTCCGACTTACTTTTAAGGTTTTGTGAAATTTGGAAACAGTAGTGAAAATCATTACAATACGTCATAACAAATATGTGTGTCGGCCCGAACCTATGGACAAAAATCTCTTAGAATAACATCATGTTTTTAATCCCATCGGCGTTTATCTATAAAACAAAAACCATCGTAATTACATCTGTAAGTAGTGTGAAGCTTGTTGTTTAATACTGTGCATTAATTTTTCCAAAAGTAGCAACACCATCTGAGTAGTACTAATCTGAGTAGTACGTCGCATCAATTCGATGACGGTTAACAGAAACTGACGGTTAAAAGAGTGACGGTTAATCGAAGTTTTACTGTTCTATATCTCAACTTTACAAACTTAAATGACTATTACTGAAGTTATATTGATTTCATATCCTGCTCTATTTTAAAACCTTTTCTATTTAGCAAATGTATTTATCCAGTAATAAATATTTTTATTTTACTAAGAATATAAATGGGTTGTCATTCTTAGTGATATACACATCGCCTTCACATGATCCATTGGCAGTTGGCATTACTTTCCTGCTAAAGTGTATACAATATCGTGGTATTGCGCCCGCCATTTTATTGCGTTGAGGTTTTGTTTCAACGTTTGGTGATTGATCATTTTTAAGAATTTTAAGTTTTGTATAACTACTTTTATCGTGGTTGAGTTGTTATGGGTTACAGAATAAGTGTTAGTTTTGTTATCTTTAAATTTATTTTAATTGCCTAATTTTTATTCTTTTGTGTTTTAAGGTATTAGGCTACTAACATAAGTTTAAAAGATAAAAAAAGTTATCTGTGGTTTTTTTACGATCTGGAGTCGAAAGAGAGTATCAGATGTAAATTTTTTAAAAACTAACTTTAAGGGGTGGAAAATCACATAATACATCAAATATGAAAAAGCATTTACCAACATTCATTTTGCCCAAATTTATAAACAAAAAAGATCTATACTTGAAGAAACTGTATCCACAGACACAGGACCTACAAGTGATAGTCGGTTAAAAATCAACTGGGATTGAGTAATAAATACAAAATAGCCCTGAATCAGTTGCACTAGTTCCAGACATCTGCAGAAAAAAGGTCCCACCAGATGTGAAGAAGGTATGCCTTACTAATCCAGAATGTTGAGAAAGAAGGTACCCGAGGGGAATTTACATTAGAAGAAATAAACAATTATCTGGGGGGGGGGGCGACCATTAGCCAGTCCAGATTGTAATGTTGGGAAGTATTGGGCAGTACAAAGTGCCAAATACCCTTATTTGAGTGCAATGACAATAAAATACCTGTTTGCTCACCCGCAACAGTGTTTTCTGAAAAACCTTTCTCAACTTTAGGAGTTATATGTGACAAGCGACGAAACTGGTTTGACCCACAACGTGTTCAAATGCTTGTGTTTTTGAACAAAAATGTACATTACCTGCCAGACTTTTAAATATTAAAAACTACCCTATTTGTATTATTTTTTACTTTATATGTTGATAGTTTGTTTTTAATTTTTGTTTTGTTTTGAGAGACAATGTAAATAAGCTTAGGTATTTTTTCAAACATCATAAAATAGTGTAAAGTTCACATTTTTAACTTTAAAATAAGTCATTACTTTTATCTGATAGGTTTTTATGCTTTTAAAAACTCCTATTGATAAATCAAGGTTGAAGGTTTTGTGTAGGCTATTACATTAAAACAGAACTTTTAGAAGGTTTTGCCATATGACCAAGATGTTAACTAAATTAATTATTAGAGAACTAGCATGTAAGCTAATACCACTTTAAAGACTGTCATGACTGTGAACTTACCTTATTAACTCATTTTTAATTCGATTTTTAATATCAATTTTATCTCATGTAAAATTTACAGCATTCCTCTATTGCATTATAGAAACATTAAAACCCTTTACAAATTTGAAATCAATCTAATTTCTTTTCCCTATAAAATATACTATTTTAGTTCTATTGCGCTATTTATTATGTTATTTACTATCCTATTTATTATTATCTTGTACTTACAATTATTTATTTCATAAATTCTGCTTAAGATATTTTAAAGATTGTTTTTATGTATATTCAATACTAGTAAAAACTAATATCCGTATTTAAATACTCGCCTCAGACGCGTTCCAAATAATGTAACAACCAAGGATCTAAGAATCATATATCTCTTTAATTACGTAAGACTTAAAGAAAGGGAAGGACATCAAATCAACTATGTACCTGTGAAAGTGGGTATTTTATCTTTAAAATAAATTTATCTTAGTTTCAGTTCGACAACAGGTCTAACAAAATACCCACAAACGTTTACAAATACTAAAATAAATTGAAATTTCTTCTTGATTTGCCATTTAAAGAATTAGTTTTTAGAACACACAAATTATGAACTTATGTTACCTTATAACTATTTACATGTTGATGATTTATTAAAGTAAATAGTGTCCTAATATAAAAAAAATATATACCTTCCAAATAGAAACAAGTTATTCGTAATTGAATGACGTAAATACGCCCTGGCCAACCATTCATTATAATTAAAAACGATTAAGATTCTAATAACATTTTTATAATGAAAATTGAATAGAGTAAGAAGCCATTTTTACTTTTCACTGGTTAGCAGTCTGTAGCGTGCGCTTACTCTGATACAATAATAACATGCACCCCTACGTTTCTAATATTGTATTTAAAACTATTTACAAAGAGCCTATTGCAGAATTCAATAAGAAAACACATTCTTCATTTAAAAGGTAAAAAAATAAATGCCAAGACAGTAATTCCAATAAATCCCGAGCCTTACCCATAGTGTTTGATCAATGACAAAAGCAATTGTTATGCATGACCCTGAGGCTTATCAGAATTATCGAAAAAAGATAACGTTCACTCAATATTGGTAAATTTTCCCTAAGTAATTACCTCATAGTTTTAAAGAGTTGATAATATGTAACACCATTAAATGTTTACATACAGCACATTCTCCCAAGTTTCAGTTGGATACAAGCTGTAGTAGGCTCTTTAAAATAGAAACAGTTTAATTTCATAATTTGTATGAAATGTAAATATCAACCGAGTGATGTTGACGTATAATTCGAAACAGAGAACAAAGTTTACAGATAAAGAAAATTTATTGCAGTTGAAAGAACTTTAATAATAAAAACAGAAGAAAATTATAATAAAGTCAATCCCTACTTAGGTCAAAAGACAAATTTTATTTTAAATTAAAGAATAAAAATATGGTACAACTCACAAATATACATTTTTTTTATTTCAAGCGCGTTTCAACGACTAATTTGTCGTCATCCTCAGTGAAGATACACAAATGAAATTAACTAAAATATATGTATATATTAAACATAACCTATAAAGTTTTAGCAAAAGTAAAAACCAAAGTGAAAATCATGTTTTTACTTTTGCTAAAATTGTATAGGTTATGTTTAATATATATATATATATATATATATATATATATATATATATATATATATATATATATATATATATATATATATATATTATGTAATTTCATTTGTGTATCTTCACTGAGGATGACGACAAATTAGTCGTTGAAGAGGGTTTGAAATAAAAAATTGTATATTTGTGAGTTGTACCATATTTTTATTCTTTAATTATAACTTTCACTCACAAGCCAGCTCGAATATTATTTATAAATTTTATTTTAGTTATTTTTCATTAGGTTATTACAAATAATATAAAAAGGTATCATAGCCTATGGGTTTACACAGCAGTTCTACCTTTTAAAATATGACATATGATCAGCTGTTTTATGAAATCATATGTTATCACTAATTTCAAGCCAAATGGAAACGTAAAACTACAATGCATATCTTGCCCCTTATGTGCAGAGTTTATCTCCCACACAAAACTAAAATTAATTAAATAAATTTAATTATTGAAATGTTATTTGAAAACATATATTAACGTCAAGTATCATTCACTCAAATTTTAAAGAATTGGAATGAATAAAAAGTCTTTTATTAACGATTGAAAATTCATGTATAAGCAAATGCATTTAGAAAGAGTGTGAACTAATAGAAGGAATTGCTTAAAATAAATTAGAAACTATTTGGAAGACAAAGACCACTTTCCTTAACAAATATGAAATATTCTCCTGCTCGATTTGTGAAAGTAATGTCTGGGAACCTGGTCAGGTACCTCGAATTAACTTAGGTACAAAGAATAGCTCATTCATTCAGCACAGAAAATTAGGCATTTGATAGCCTGTATAAATAAAATTTCTTGGTGCTTGTTATTCCTATACTTATAGCACGAGACATATTAAAGTTATCTGTATAACTTTTAAATTAATGAGGTAACTAAAACTATTTTGGCATAGTTGGTGTGACCTAAGGGAGAATCAGAGAAGCAACCTACTTACTTCCCTAGATTATATCCCGTTATTTACTTATAGCTAGTGTGACTTTAATGTTTGGGTTGGAAGTTATTTATGACAGCTTGTAGTAGTATTGAAACTCTTGTAGTAGCTAGTATGGCTGCGCTGGTTGGAAGATAGTCGTCTGCCCATAACCCCTCATTAGAGTAAGTTACCCTAGCCCCGTAGGGCATGGCAAGGTTTTCTCGTCTTCTTAATATTAGATCAACCCTGAGCACTTCCTTGGTCCTTAATTTATTCCAAAAATCCTTCTTATTTTGTTTAAACTGTAATTCGAATAGGAACGACTAACATTTTATATTTATTTACTAAATTTCAATACTTTTAAAACTATTTACCCGTTTTTAGTTGCCCTTTAAACTTTTTTGTTATTTATTAATTTTTGATACTGTACTAATTTTATGTTTGATATTGGTCAACAAGTCTCGTAAACTGGCTGCAATGTTGACGAAGTTTTTAAATGAGGAAGGACTCTAATTCTATATCTTGGTGTAGCTAATTAATTATATGCGACTCTGCAACGTGAATTCACATCTCAGAGGAAAGTGATCCTCCATACTTATGTCTCAGCGAGGCGTTCAAATCTCTGTACTTCAAAACAGAAGTGCATTTAATGCAAACGAATTGTTTTGCCATAAAAACGTATTCATTCGTTTAATACCAAGAGTTAATAGCTCGAACAAAGTGCAAAATAAATGTCACCGTTGCATCTGCGTGCTACGTCATCACAGCATGGTATAAAATTCTAACCAGGTGTACGACACAAGGGCTTACTGAATGTGGAAGCGTATTACCAGGTTTCATCCCTTCGTAATGGCCTAAACTCTTGTTAATTAACCCGGCTGAAGGGTTGTTTTTCCTATTCCACTCAATGACAGTTTAATTAGCTTCCTTTCTAGTACTAAACACGTTGAATTTTTAAACATATCTACAGTTAAGGATAATCATTGTAATAGAGAAATATACGTGGAAACAAGTCAGGTTAAGCATTGAAGGTTATTGAAAGGAACAAAGATGGAGAAAATATGGAATGTGTTTTAGCTTCTCGTGTTAAGACTTAAAGGCTGTATTTCTGATTGTAATATCTTGCTGAAATTGTATCTCCCTTATGATGGTGTACAAGTTTAAAATGTATTAGGAAAGCGTGACTTTTAAACGTTACACCACCTAATAAGATGGAAAGATGTATTAATATTTATAAGAATATGTTCCATTCTGTAAATGGTCAGAGATTTCCCGAAAATGTTTTTGTTTGAAAGAGTTATTTATAACTTAAGAGTTTTCAATCACTTATTTATTTGCCCCTAAACCTTACTGGTATTTCTCATCAGAAGTATTTCACACTTTAAAAAGACATTGTTCAATGGGACGAGTCACCTACAAGACTTAGATTGTATCTGTCTTTATCCGTATTTCTATGCTATTTCATGTGAGTTGTTAAATGCAACGTAAAGTAAGGTAATGGATACATTGAGCTTCTATAACAGATTTCCATTATTTGTGTTTTATAAAATAAAGAAAATGCCATTCAGTACTTTAAGTACACCATTCACTTACTGCATGTAAGCTATTAATGTAAGTATTTGATATTATATTTGATTTTGATAGCATTGTGTAATAAAGTTTGAATTGCCTTGCAATACACTATACGTGTTCATACTAACCTTGAGAAAAATAACCGCATTCTAATGTGTATTGTAAATATACCTAGTGTTCAATACCTTAACACAGCGGTGCTGTAGTTCTAAAATACTCTCACAGTCACATGTTTAGTGTTTATTTCAGTAGTTTCTAAGTTAATGCCACAATAAATGCAATGAGATGCAGTAAAAATACAAACCTGACTAGATAGCGGTTTTGTTTAGCCATAATTGCCAACACAATCTAAGTGGTATAGACTAAATGTTTTATACCTGTTTGTTGTTAACTACTGTGATATAGTTACACTCTTATCTCCTATTTGCATTTTTATACTCTAATTAAAGCCACTTGATTGAGTTTGTTGGTTCATTGATGTATCCTCAAGAAATATCCGTGAGAATATTTGGGTTTTTTTTATTACCTACACAACAAGATTTAATAGGTTATTATTTACACAAAAACATTTCAAAGCCATCAACATTACAATTGAACAAACATCTATTATTGCCACGTTAAATGTAGAATATGTACATAGTCTATAAGATATATCTTATTACTTACACTTTAATGTAACTTACTTGAATCAAAATCTTACTAGGTATATTTGCGAGTATATCCTGTAAAAAGCTTGCAAAAAGACGACTGTAATTATTAGGTTGCAAAAGTCGACTCTTTAAATTGTTGAGTTGTTGCAACATTGAAATGATAAGTGAATACTAAGTTATATAAGTGATAAGTATATACTAAGTTATAAATATATATATATATGTGTGTGTGTGTGTGTGTGTGTGTGTGTGTGTGTGTGTGTGTGTGTGTGTGTGTGTGTGTGTGTGTGTGTGTATTACAATTGGTATATTAAAAAAAATGTGTATAATTTTAGTTTGATATTACGTACCTATTTCGCTTATATTTTTATATACATTGAGAAATTTGTATAACGTTTACAGTAATATATATTATTTCTCTTGTACATTTAATCGTAAAGTATACTTACAGTGATTTAAATAACACAAGTATCAATTAAGAATAAATGTCAAAACAAGAATAAACATTATCTTTTATTAAATAGATACCAATAATAAGCATGTAATCAACTAACTTACCTTTGGGTTAAACAATTTCCACTGATATATCTCTAAGGGACTTTATTGTTTCCACTTGATGTTCACTCCGTCTCAGTCTCTACAGAGGATTAATTACTCCATGTAACATAAAGCAGTAAAACGTCATGGGAACCAAACGGTATTTATAAGGTATCATGCGAAGCAATAATTCCAGTATATTACGTAATAACACACTACGCACACAACCGATTATGTTTGCTCTCATTCATTATATTTCTGGTAATTACTTCACCCCACCTGTTACCTGCTGTAACTTAATGTAAATATTAAGCCTCCAAAAAACCAGAAACTTAAACGCAGAAAATAAATCTCAATAACAGACAATTGAAGATATTATTAGTTTTTAAAGTCGATTGGTTTTTAAATTAAATTTGATAAATAAAAGTACTCATGATTAAAAAAATGTTACAATAAGTATCAAGTACGTGTGAGAGTGACATCTTTCCTAGATCCTTCCATTTCTTCATTTTGAATTTGTAGAATAAAAAAAACTATTTAGAAAATAATAAACAAATCTATGCTTTTTTAAAATACTAGGAACGTTTATCTGATTTTTTAATTTTATTTATTTAATTTTTTGATGAAAAACATTTTTTAAACGTTATTAATAATGTTTGCCAATATAGTATTTTTCCTTATTTTAAAAACTTTCAAACATTTTTTTAATGGTTACTCTAGTTTAAACATAGAGTATCTAGTTACATTTAAGTAAAATCAATCAAAATATCTACATGTCTCATGTGTGTTACTATATCTGATGATTGGATTTATTATCGGATGATGTAACGAATTCTATACCACTCTAGAAATACTCAATGATTGTTTGGAATGATTTTGAAAATATGGAGCAACAAACTGGTATTTTATATAAATTATAATAAAAGCAGATAAATACTGTTACGTAGTCTATTTTAATAAAATATAACATACAGATTGTTTGTAGACATAAGTTTTCAATATTAACCCATGATACGTGGTTCCGACAACTGGAGATTTAAATGCTCTAAAAAATAAAACATTGCGTCTTTAAAGTTGTAAGTAATTAACCACGAATTATTCAATTTATAATTCTTGAGAAAAATTATTGTAAAGCAAGCACTGTTCATAAATCTAAGACCCGACCAAAGCTTTACTCTAAGGAAAGTTCAAGTTTAGACATAATTTTGTTGCTTTTGTCTCCTCATGAATGGAACCGGCGTCGGAGATGTTTTATATTTAAATAATTCCAAACATCTGTTAGCCAACTTAAGCCCTTTCGGAGGTGAAAATTTCTCTCTATGGTCATTTTACATAATAACATTCAAATATATTATTTTGAAAAACTAAAGATACCATACTACATCATTCTAGTTTGTATCTTCTTGTGTGCTAGATTGTGTTTTGTAACAAGACCCTCTGATGATGATGACATGGTCATCGAAATGTACATAAGGGTTTAATCTTAAGTAACTTGTTTTATTTGTTATTTTTGATTATTTTTGTGGTATTGGGGTTCTTTTCAATATTTTTATTGTAAAGATACCATATTAAAAAACGTACAATTTATCAAGTAAATATATTGCACATACCAGTGGTTTATTTGTAATTAATCTATTACAAGGTGGCGAAGAGGAATAGATTATTTTATCCATGGATAACCAAAATTGATAAATTCAAGCTTTTTACTTAATTTGAATGATTACTTAAAAAAAGAAAATTTGCTCATGCACTATATGCATTATAGGTTAGCCAATTATAAGGCACCATTGGGGATTGTTAGGCTACTATATGATCTCCCCCAATACATTCCTGTAGTCGAAGTCGCTAAAATGAAATTCTATGTACAACGGTTTGCTGTGTATCTAAGCAAAAAGATTTGTTGGTAGAGAGAGCTTTGGTTTGGATTGTGGATTAACTATTGGACTAAGGAAAGCTTTTGTTGGTAGAGAGAGCTTTGGTTTGGATTGTGGATTAACTAAAGGTCTAAGGAAGGGTTTGTTGTCAAATTGTCAGTGAATACTGCTTTCCTATCTGTGAGGGTATAAGGGTGGATAGATAATATCACTCGAAGGGAATTTGTCTTCCTATGGAATCCTATTTATTGCCTTTCTTTTTATTACAAACCTAAAATACCTAATGTTGTGTAAACTACCATATTCCCTTTCCACTGTATCTCTGTGGAGAGTGGGTACACTGAGCCCTGTTTATGTAAAACCAGATCATAAATTGGAAAGGGATGCTGAGAGTTGAACAGACGTAAGCCTTGGCAGAGAGTTAGGGAGTGTAAACACGCGGGGACAATCGTGATGTGTTCATACAAAGCTGACGCAGGTTAGGGTAAGACGAGATAAGGGCGAGAGTGAAATATACAGCTCGCTAAGCCTTTTATCGCATTTATTTTCCTTAAATTGTCACACAGATGTTTGGAGAAAGGGGCAAAGTCAGTCTCCGTTGATTATATTTATTGTTCAAGATTTAAGTGTTTTATATTTTTTCCATTTTTAATGGTAGTAAATATTTTAACGTCTCATTGATACGACACAAGCTGACTTGGAAAACTTTGATACTGAGTAGGCCTACCTCATGGTTCAGGATATTCAGAGACCAAAGTACTCACTCGTGGCTCGGAGATTTCGAAGATCAGATATTCCGGATTATAGAATTAAAAAAAAAAACTGTTGTCAATCGTTAAATATAGGAAATATTACACGACCCAATTTTTTTTGGACACACTGAAAGCGTAGAGAGGTTCACCTGTAATATATTTAAAATAAAGGGGGGTCTGATGAAGGTACAGATATAGAATAACTATTTAATTTATTATATCAGTAAACGATTCAAACCTTAACAACATTCAAGCTTTATAAAGACTAAGCCGTGTTACTATTAAAAAAAAGTTACTAGCAATCATTTTTTCAGAATGTTGTGTTATGTTAACCAAATAAATTTGATGTCAGTACTACTGACATATGTTACGATTACATTTATACACGCGTTATTACAATTCCTGGATGAAATCTTACAGACGGGTTCTAATGATAAGCGACACGCGATGGAACAAACATCATTCGGGAAGTTTTAAGTAGGCGTAAGATGGTTAATCACTCTATTATGGTAATTATAGTACAAGCGCAACATACTCCATCGGGGGTGGGGGGTGGGGTATGGAATAAGTACAGTAGTAGATGGGTAAGTAGTCCTTCCCCGACCCAATAGTATACACATATACACTCAACACGAACTGCAAAAGGTTTTAGGAAGCTGTAAATGCCAGTAAACACTATTTTTATCTATGCCTGTGTCTACACTATTGCAGATAAACGTCTCAGATAAATAAACAGATAAACACTCTCATTAAACGTGTTGAAATTAAGATCGAAAATCTACTCATCTAAAATATTGGCGACTATAAAGTGACTTTATATTTTGTATGAATAATATTCAATGGAAGTAATTTGAGTTAACTGGAGATTTTGCACGTTCGTTCGGACCATAAAGATTCCCCTTGTTGAGGCGGCCGCTTTGTTGGTTGGGCGTCGTGCGCGATAAGTTGCAGTGTGTGTGCGCGTGTATTTACAAGTATCTCTATGTTATATTCACTTGTGTAGAATCGACTTTGTGGTCAGGGGATGCGGTATTCAAGGTAGGTTTGCCTTCCGTCTAAATAATATAGCACTTACCATTTGATATAGCCGTCATTACATTTACTGCAAGTGTATTTAAAATGTTTATTGAGTTACAACATTCAAGTTTAACATACTAATATATGTTCCAGGGTTTTTAGTGAGAAACCAGTAGCTAAAGTGAAGATTTGATTAATTTTATTTTTTTTTGAATAGCTAATATAAGTATAATATTATTTAATAATTCCCGCTGATTCACAGCTGATAATTTATTGACTCAACCATGTTTTGGTTTCAATTCCAACATAACCTGTGACCTGTAACAGCTATAAATCCTCAAAACTACAAACGTCTCAGTAGGCTTTTACAAATTTACAAAATTTAAAGTTCGGAAAGTCATAAACTAATGTAAAAGTGGTAAAAAACCTAAATTTACACTTAAGTAACACTTCCATCTAGTATTTATACTGATAACCTCAAAATAAATGTATAATTCCCTCAAGTTAGGCTTGGAAAAGATTTAAAAGAGAAACTACGACTCTTGATATCAGTCATATTTGAGGTTTAATTGTTTTGTAAGCGAAAAGGTTCTCCCTTCAGACATTTGTACTTTTATAGTTATTGCTGTTGTACGTTCGCAGAGTATTTTGTTGTACATTTATATATTTACTGTGAAGTTGTACGTTGATAGAGGTATTACGTTGTACATTTATAGATGAATGTTTTCTTGTACATTTCTAGAAGCATTATGTTCTTGTTCGTTTATAGGGTAAATGTGTTTTTGTACTTTTGTATAGGCATTATGTTGTTGTTCGTTAAGAAAGGGAATATGTTGTTGTACGTTTATAGAAGCATTATATTTTTGTACGTTTATAAAGATTTCATGTTTTTGTATGTGCATTATTTTGTTGTACATTTATAGAGACAATATATTATTGTACGTTTATAGAAGCATTAGGTTGTTGTACGTTTATAAAGGTTTTATATTGGTGTACATTTATAGAGACAATGTGTTGTTGTTCGTTTATAGAGGCAATATTTTGTGTACATTTACACAGGCATTTTGTTGTTGTACATTGATAGAGTGTTATTTACATCTTAACATGTATTATTTACCGTTAGATAATATCGACACTGCTAATACATACACATAAATATATATATATATATATATATATATATATATATATGCATGTGTGTGTGTGTGTGTGTTTGTGTGTGTGTGTGTGTGTTTGTGTGTGTGTGTGTGTGTGTGTGTGTGTGTGTGAGAAAAGTATTTATTCTTGTAAATATTGCATATTCTGACCTTTTTGCGGAGATTTTTAGTGAATATTTTTTTACACCAGTTCGAGATTGTGTCCAGGGCTATCTGCATTGCTGGGTTATTTTTGTCTGGATCTTTGTTTGAGGTACAAAGCTTTCCATCGTCAGCATAGGAGACACACTTTAGTTCCGGAGGTACGTTCGACTATATTCCATATACTGCATTATTAAATAGTGAATAACACTAGAACCTTAAGGTTATTGAATGCAAATGAAGAAAATAATTTGATTGTTCATAACGGACAATGAAAAGACGTAGATAAAATGTCTTATATATGTAACTGAAACCAAAGGTGAATTTGGTAGACTCTGCATTCATTAAAATCAAATCATTTTACACGAATATGCTTTTAATTTTTCAATGTCACACTAGAAGACCAAGGGATTTCGATTGATATCATTTTATACCATACAGTTTCAAGTTTGGATATCATAGATATTTTATAATGACTTGTAAAACTTTATCCAGCCTCTCTCACAAATGTATAGCGCCATGAAGCTATGATTGTTAATATTTTATCAATGTGAAGGAAAACACAATGCTTTCTATATTTGAAACATTTACGCTTCATTCAATAGTCAAGTCGCTGAAAGCTTTTTACGAGTTCTCTTCCACATTTATTACAAAGAATGGAATTGCTTTAGCTATAAATACGCTGTCATAATTTACTTTTTAATATGAAAACCTTTTCTTGGGCGCCGATAAACCCTTCCGCCTTCAATAAACCCCTCCACGTTTTTATAAAAGGTATCAGTTTAGTGATTAAACTTCATTTTTTTGTAACTAAGAGTTTCATTTTGCGATCACAACAATTTTTTAATAAAGTGTTAAAGAGAAATAATTGTTTTTATGGATATTTAGACTACGATACAATGGAAACAACGTAAAATTATTGTACGAAATTATCAATTAAGTACGTAAACTAACATTGAGTATTAATTGAGGCTATGCATCAAAATTATTTTACTACAATTTTCTTGTGTGTGAAATTGTTTTGAAATTAATAATTAAATTATGTTATATATGTACACAGAGATTTAAATGTATATTTTCATTTATTTAAATTTAATAACAAAGAAATATACACAACTCGCAATTATAAAACTTTAATTAAATTCGCGTTTTTTCTATAAATCACGAAAGTCATCATCATCAGTGATGCTACTACATACATATAGCTTTTGCTAAAACAATGAAACATAGTTACTTTAATTAAACTTATATGTTTGTAGTAGGACCAATGATGATGATAATATACATTTTCTAAACGCGTATGAAATTAAAGTTTTACACTAGTGAGTTGTGTACATAAATATCACTTACAAGCCAACTGTAATGCTATTCCAGTTGTGTGTGTGTGTGTGTGTTGAAACGGTCAGAATCACCGTTCAAATTAATAAATAATTAATTTAAAAAATTTGAATAACATATTTAATAATTAAATAATAAGGTTTTAATTTATTGTATAATGAAACGTTGTAAAGAGTGAAGAAGTCAGTAAAATCTTGAATAAGTATTATTAAGACAAATCAAAAATTAAAATAAAATAAAACTGTAATAACTAACTAAATTTGACAAACGGGAGTGCAGTGAAAAATTTATAAGTGCCAAAAAAGCTAACTTGAAAACTAGGCCACGTAGATCTATCACTGACGTTTTGAAATGACCAGCAATATTCAAAATGAACATTAGTGAAAACTAAATTTAAAAAAATTAAATAACAAAAGAGGTACAGCCATTTTAAAGTACTAGACATTTTTCAGTTCTAAAACAGATAACAAAACTATGCAGTTTGAATCGAATACGTTGTTCAACCCGCCCGTACAAGAAAAAGCACGGAGATTGCGACCAGATAAGAGCGGGTGGGAAAGAGTTACATAGCCGCAACAAATAAAGGAACTTATGGACCTGTAAGGCAGTCTGAAAAATTTTGTAATACGAGGTGCTAACGGTCACTATGCCGGTCCGCGCATGGGACAACCACCATAGGCCAGATGGAACCAAATAGCCACGTTTCTACCGTATAATTCGATCCACGGACGAGGGCTTCAGATTCAGCCTCCAGGACCTGAAGATCAGAGAAAAGTTGAGAAGGACTTCCATCGACTTAAAAGGGATAGCTACTTCCAGCTTCCAGGGACCCGGAATCAAGACGAGAGGACTCTAGGACTGGCAGGGATATTCTTGGCAAGTCATTTTCTTTATTATAGGTGCTAACGGTCATCGGCACCTCGGACAACCACCATAGGCCAGATGGAACCAAAGAGAGAGTAAAATGTATTTTAGTTGAAAAAATTTTTATTTTAAAAACCCGTAATTAAATGCATTATAAAAACTTGGTATTTGGTATTTAAATTTATCCTATGTTGAACAACCAATAAAACTTTTTTCCAACTGATAAATAATGATTATAAAATCAAAGTACAGTTTTAATTAAATTTCATTAATTAATAAATATATAAAATTCAGGAACTAATGTTTCTTCAAACGAGTTCTCTCCTGAGAACCAATTTATTGAGATATTCTAAAGATTAGTTGGTTTTTTGTATTGAAGCCCAGAGACGAAGTCTACTGGCAGATCATGTTTAAAAAAGATAGGAGCTCTTTAAAAAGGTATCTTAAACATGATCATATTTTGCACGTCCCCTTGCTGTGCCTACAGATCTTCTAAGGTGGTAAGATTCTTTGAAAATTTTGTGTGTTCAGATTAGAAATGTTTCTTTCCAGCGGACAACTTTACTGCAAGTATGAATTTTAGAGGCTAACCATTTTAGGGGCGTTATACAAACTTTAAGGTAGGAGTCAGCGAAAATTGGCTTGCGTTTAGGCGTGGCATTTAACAGGTGAACACAAGACTAAATTTAAGAACGTTCGAGGCTACATGAGCCCGAGAGCGGAACTGAGATAAGCAGGCGCGAATCAAAATAATAAAATGTAACAACTCCGTAAACCATTAACATTACGATAGTCAAGTAGGAGAGTGAGGGGGGGGACGTTGCAGTGTGTGTTTGTGTGTTACTATAAAAGCCCGTGTATATTTCGGATTAAACACAAGCACCACTCACTGCAAGCGCTAAGAGTCTGAAGTCTTTTGTATTATCGTTCATTTCGTACAATAGCATCACTCACCCGAAAATCTTGAGTCTTACGTCACACCTTTAAATGTTAACAAATAGAATAATATAACCTAACCTATCTTTGTTTATCAAATACCAAATAATTAGATAAATGCTGATTTCAAGAAGTAAGAAAAATGTAAGGTTTAGTTGGCATGTAACTATAATAAGTTATAAAGAAATAAAGATAGTTTTTACCTGGATACCGACATTTAGACACCGTCCTAGTAAAAACCTACAAAATCCCATAACTTTGGCATCCGGCGACGATAGTTAATACATACCTAAAATCGCACAGAAATATAAGCCATATATAGATAAAAGTTAGATACAGTCATGGTTTGGTGGGAAATATTTAAGACAAGATTCGTATTGTTCAAACAGTAGAAAACACAAAATTCTATGCAATAACGGCGTCTCCGAAAAATCTATTGATAATTCTGCAAAAAGCTTCCTTCCAAAGAACGAGATTGAAATACACAAAAATGGAATATTTTTCAGCAATAAATTTACTCCCCAACGTTAGTATAATATAAATCATAAAATGCAAAGTGTTTTGCAATTTCTTATAATGAAACGTCTGTATTTGAAAGTAGGAGACTAATGCAAAAATATGATCTAAAAGAGTTATAAACTATAATATACAATCCAGCTATAACTCATGTAAGATCAGAAACTAACTACTCACACCAAACCTATTTATCTAGTGTCTAGAGAAGATTCAACATATCAAGTGATAGCAGGCACTTAGTGAAACATACTCACAAAGCATACTATCTGAGTACTATATTTACCAGTACAAGTCTTGAGACAGTTGAAAAACTATATAGCCCGTTCTATGCACGAGAGAAAACATAGGGGTAAAAAACTAGTAAAAAAGACATAAAAGAAGGTAATATCTGGCGGTTTTTCTTTTTGAAATGTAGAAACTCTTTTTTTTATGGAAGAAGACCAACAAGACAAGAAAAAAATAACATGGAACAATTAAACAATAGATGACTTGAACAAAAAGGGTTGAGGAAACAAATATTGAAAAAATTTAATTTAATTCCTATTCAGGCCAAAAAGAGAAATTTCATTATATATATATATATAATAAATTAAAAATATTTCAAAAACAAGAATACTTTTTTTTGTATAAAAACGTACACAGCAATTTAATGAATCTACAAACAACATTTACAGAAGACATACTATTCAAAAACATTATACACAAGACTCAAGAGGAAACGTGTATGACGTCAACAAGTACCAACACGACGTACCGAACATCCACACCAGAAAAATTGAGAAAAAGTAATCAGTGATTCGACAATGGTCAAATGACCGAAAGGCGCCTCACCACACAAGGTAAAATCATTGCACTTAATGGTGGATAAAATTACTTACAATAGTAATATATTAATTTCATATATATATATATATATATATATATATATATATATATATGCTGATACGTATTCCTTCACGGATAAAAAAATATGCTGAATAGTTGCTACCTGGAGTACATCCGTTCATTCTGCAGTCCATAAATTCGCAGTTCCGACGTTTCGCTTGAATCTCATCCAGCATTGACGAGAAGAACCCAACAACAGTAGAAGAGCGAGTCTCTCCAAATCTAACTCAAGAAAGTTTAAAGTACGTTTCTCTAAAAGCTTCAGAAAGGCAATGTGAATTTTTAATGGGAACGTGGATATTCTTATAGAGAAGGGATTTTTTATAAACCTCTTTCCTCGCTTTCTCATTAAAACTATAATTTCATCTTATAAAAATTTATGTACGACTAAATCTTTTGGATTTGGTTATTGGCAAGCTTAAGCAATAAATTAGGCTGTCTAATTTATTCGGATTGTAAAATTTTTAATTTTTTTCATGAAACAGCAGAGTACGCGTCCTTCTCACGGGGTTGACGTATATTTGTATTGATTTAATAGGTATTTGTATTTGGGTTGAATGTAATTTACTGAAATTAAATCCAAATAAATATATCAAACTGATACTTACCTATTACACGAAGGTAAAATATAGGGTTTTCTCAATTTTAACATTTATAAGGTTTTGAGGCACATAAAGTAACCAAAAATCTCTATAAGAAATACATTGCAAAGAAAAATAGTTAGAAATGGTTTTCAAATATTTTCCCTGAGAAAAAGGTGTAAAAATATTATACGGATAACAGCTGAGTAAAAATATTTTAACAGTATTAAAGATTAATTAGAAATATGAACTTGGGATCAGCTTTAGTTATTGGAGTTCGTCTTATCGTACTAGATGTGTTTGACATGTGCATTGAATTTGAAACAATCACTGGTTCTAGAAAAAGAGACATCATATTTCTGCCCACAATTAAATTCATATCATACAAGAAGGAACCGATTACCTTTGAGACTTGCATGTTTGTTAACTATAAACAAGGCAAGGGTAACTTATTCATAAGAGCAGGGCTTCAATTGACCAAACATGTTTTTACACACGACCAACTTTATGTTGCACGTAGTAGAGTAAACCCTCCAGATCCAAAGATACATAATGAAAATAGGGTTTGTCAAAAAAATCAAATTGAAAACGTATTTACAGAAAATAAAGTATACAAAGATTTTACATTATGAAAAACAAAATTATACCAAATTTAATTTGTATTATATTAAATACTTGAATTATATTAAATTTAATTTATATTAAAAAACAAAATTACAACACAAAAGTTTAAAATTTGTTTCAATATAAAAGGGGCATTTGACTCCATAAACCAAGAGTTTGGTATGTTTATACTAGTGTTTTCAATATACTTCTAACAATACTTCATACATTATTTTAGCCAATAAAAAACATCATCGTTTGTAGTCATGCTTTGTCACACTTTTTAAGAAATGATAATTTCCCAACAACAGAAAGTACTCTAACATTTGCGTAACAACGTTATTTTGCCAAGCTGCCACAGTTACATAGCACAGTGTATCCATGACGTCATTAAACCGCTCCCGTAAACATTATTATTTATGGCGCGAATTTACATATTTAAATGAATAGGCTATTAATTGTTACATGATATTAAATGCTAATTACGAAAACAATTAAGGCCTGGCACGGATTTGTACCGTGAAAACTTTATTAAAGTCGTAATTAACCAGTGCTGTTACTAAAACCCACCGGTTGTAAATAGGGCATTTTTCTACTTTTTTCTGCTCTATAGTAATTAATAATTAATGAGTATCTATTTTATTCTAGCTCCGACTGAAAGTTAGAAGCTATAAGTAGAATAGAAACAAGAAAGTTGATAAGATAAAACACAGTGTATGTAACAACAATAAAAATTCTCAATTATCTTAGATAAGAAAACTATACATTTCCCCATCTATCTTCAATGCCTGGTAACATAATAGCGCCTGCTACCACTATTGAAATATGTATCGCTACAATTTCATCGATAATATTTAAAATAATTTGAAACAGTATATAAATAGTTCACATGAGAACTTTTGTACAAATATTTTATTTCTGCGCACAATATTTTTAAGGGTTTTAATTATGTAACGTTTATACACAGACGATATTGTACAATTATTCAAACACAATTAGCCAGAATTCTTTTTTATGAACTTATTTACCAAAATATGTTTGTCCATTTTAATGTTCAGGGTGCTTGAGGAACGTTTCTGCTATCATATCATAAGATCATTAGTTAACGCATTTGTACTTTTGTCACTTGGTAAATATGCCATCAGCATTATTCCGAATGGAATTTATAATTTATGTAATTGTAGGTGGATCTGAGATGCAAAAAATACTTTAAAGCTTTAAAAACAAACACACACAAACACACAAACCAACATACATATACACGCACGCACACACACACACACACACATATACACACATACACAGAGAGAGAGAGAGAGAGAGAGAGAGAGACAGAGATAGATGGGATTTTCTGTAAATACAACTATATTGTATGTTCAATCGATTGCAGTTTTAATTCCTATTTGCTATTGCAACGTCATTGTTTGGCTTTGCTATTTTGATGGCATATTTTGATAATGTTGAAAATTACCTTGATAATAATTTTAATTTTAAAATGTAACAATTGGAGTGTATTGATTTTAAAAAATTACAAGTGTTACAGGCCTTACTCGTTTAATAAAGGCCGTACAAGTATAATAGGATGTTAAAGTGACGAATGGTTGTTGTGGTAAAGGCAGAGTAAACAAGCTATTTGTTCCTTTCGAGTTCATTGTTGGTTAAGCTTAATTTATCTTGCTTTAGTCCTCGCACAACAAAACGAGTTTACAGAATCCGCCCAACGCTGAGAGCTCCGTAAGTTATTGCAACGTGCCTTTAATGCAATAAAAATGTCGATCTTAGAATAATTGTAAAGTGAATACCTCTTCCTCGCGTCTGAATAGAAAAACTCGAGAAATGTCTTCGAGCGGGCGTCACACACTAAAACATAACGCACTAAACATATGTTGATGATAACAACGGTATTTTGTTGTGACTTATTTATGTGCACTGAAATAAGACATGAGGTTTATATTATTGCTTTCAAACAAAAACCTTTCACCATATACCTAGCAACATATGATTTTATGTAACTTTTATGGTTTTGTGTAACCTATCTCAATACTGGCGGCTAAGGGGTTGAGTAATCCAAAGTAGGCCTTTTTGGCTTTGGTTATCCTTTGGTCAGTAATACAATATATTAATTTGTTTAAATTAAAAGAATTTGTAATCAATAAACATCTAATAAATGCTAATTCATTAATTAATAATTACAATAAATGTTAATATTTTAGAATTCATTTCTCATATAAAGATATAAAAGTTGATTTATAAATTTAGTAATTCTTATTTTCGGCGAATTTCATTGAACATTTTGCGGAACTTTTAGCTCTGTTTTGTTCTTAATTCTAACGCGACTCCCTCGATTGCAAATACACACACACACACAAACGTTGAGACGGTAAAATGACCGCTCAAGCTAAGAAATTAACAATTTCTAGATTTTGAATAAATGATTCAAAACTTACGTAATAAAGATTTAATTTTTTTAAATAAACTTAGTAAAGAGTGAAGAAGCTAATTCATCCTAGTATAACTATAAATGAAATAAACAAAAAATTAAAATAGTAATTGTAATAACTAATTAAATTTGACAAAGGGGAGTGCAGTGAAAATTCTTAAGTGCCGAAAAATATCAAATGAATGCTAATTTGAGAACTAGGCCACCTACAATAATCACTGACATTCAAAAATGACCAGCAGCATCCAACAGCAACGATATGGAAAGCTAAAGGATGTGAAAATTTTAGTTCAACTAAACTATGGAAGAATTTTGGTTGAAAGTGAATATAATTAATTGATTTCAGTATAAAATTTTGTAAATAAGTGTATGAAATATGAGAACAGTTTAAGTAAATATTTGTGAATATAAAAAATATAAAGTAACAGTAAAAAGAGATATTATGTTCTATTTCAGTATATGATAATTTCTTTAAGCTTGAAACAGCAATTAATTTATTATAAAAAAATTTGTTATTTAAATTTATCATGTGTTGAACAATAAATAAAATTTCTAGTTTTTCCAACTAAAAAATAATAATTATTAAATCAGTTCACAAAATTAATTAAAATTCAGTAATTAATAAATCAGATAAAATTCAGAGCCCAATGTTTCACCATGAGAGTTCTCTCCTTAGGACAAATTTATTTGAAGATATTGAGCTATTCTGAAAAATAGTTGGATTTTTATATTAAAGTGCAGAGACTTGGTCTACTGGCAGATCATCTTTAAAAAACACGGGAGCCTTTAAACAGGTAAATTAAGAATGATCATATTTTGCACGGCCCCCTCGCCGTATCTGCAGATCCAGGCACATGGTGAGAGCATCTGGGGTTTCTGAGTGTTCATGTTAATCTTGTATTCTTTCCAGCTGACTACATTACTGACAATTATGACTGTAAAAGACCCGACAAAAACTTATTAACATACAAACGGTAAGGTAAGAGTCGGCGGGTCCTGGCTTGTGCACCGACGTTTGAACACCAGGAATTAAAACATAAATTTTTGGAAAACCACCACTACCACCACTAGCCTACGGTATAATAAAACAAACGAAGCGGTTGCAAGGGGGGGACCAGAGGAGATAGCTCATAAAAATAACAATAAAAACCGCGGGGAACATTGCAACACACACACACACAGACAACACTCACACACACACACACTTTACCAATAAATTTTGATGGTATAGCACTGCTAACTTGTATTTTAGCACTAAAATAAATTATTTACCCGATATTCAACCGGCTTATAATTTATTCAATATTTATCTCCAGTGCTCAAATAAACATGAATAGTAATCTATGTATAGATATAAAGCAATAGATTATATTTCTATTTTATAATTTTATTAAAATCCATTTAGGTAACGAATATAGCCTACGTATAGATAAGTTATATGCGTTTGATGTTTTTAGATTTGAGGATGCTTTTAAGAAATAAAATTGTCTATTTTTGTAGATTATTGTTCCTGCGCCTGACACGCTGAATAAAGTGAAGCCCTCACGTAAAGTACCTCTGATGCAGGATAAATTGTTTGAAAAGTCATCCTTAAATAAAATAATAGGTGAACCGCTCAAACCTTTCACGAGGAACGTTTCTTTTCATATCGAACTTTTAATGTCGTTAAAACTTCCGCCAACGAGGAAAAATTCCAACAGTGTTCAACAATCATCTAGAGGGTGCACAAACTTCTTTTGTTACACAGGCAAAGTAGAGGTCGATATATGGCAATTATTCAGTGCAAAGAAATTAAGTTTTTTGTGAAAAATATAAACTTCTCAGACTGTATCGATGTTATTAAGGTGAACACTTTTATAGCGTTGCCTACATAAAGCTATTGAATAAACACAATCGTAGAATTTTGCGTTAGTATAATTCCGTCAGACTGCGCTGTGTAAGTTTCGAGGCGATTATGTGGAACATGGAATAGAAACTTTGTCATTTTCTCCTTTTACTAAAGTACAACAATTTGGCTTCTCGTCCTTTCAGAAGATTGTCAGAAGATGTTGCATGTTTGTTAGTCTTGTCCTTGTTAATCTTAATTATGAAAAGTGTAAACTAAATTTCGCTTTGCCTGTCATTTGTTTGAGCTTTACTCCTAATTACTGTGTGCGTATGTCACTGTGAAACCTCGTAGACTTTAGGATTTTATAGTAAACTTAGGATTGACCATCATGATTTGGTAAATATAGGTATTTTAAAAATAAAAAATTGGCTTCTAGGGCTTTTTTCATTTGAAAGATGCATGGTGTACCAATAACGCCTGGTACATGTTAATTTTAGAAAAAAATACTACTTAATAATAACCTATTTTAACTATATTTTTAATTATTTCTACTATGCTTTTCATATATTATAGGCCTACTTTTTAAAACGTGAAACAATATATATTATTATTAAGTTTATTGAACAAGATTAAGTTTGTAATAACTGGGAGGAGTTAGACATGTGGTAATTTCCTCTAAAGATGATTGCTCTGCAATCGAAATGTACATCCTGACATAAATAAAAGGTTTTTTTGGTTTAAGAAAATTTATTTCTTTATAAATAAGATGAAGTTAGATTAGGCTGGGTTATATTATACCAATTGGTGAAAATGTACCGAGCATCTCAAGTAAAACACAATATATAGCGAATTTATGGAAATAAACTTTCGAAATGAGCTATGACCAAAAAAACGTTCACCATTAAGACTGTACCATTCACTAACATAAGGTGCTACGGGATATTCCTAGAATATACCAATATACAAGCTTTAGCAATAACATATAACCTAACTGAATTATTTCGAAGCTTGCTTGATTGCGAATCTGCTAAGCGAAATATTGCGTGTGTTTTGTGAAGGGAATACAAATAACTCTTATCTATCACGAATTCTCTAAAATTTTTGTGAATTCTTTGTAAGTGAGGGAAAGATTAATACACACGTCTCTCCTTGTGAACACATCTTTCCTTGGGAACTTGTCTCTCCTTGTGAACATATCTCTCCTCGCTAGAGGAAAAAAGATAAGCAACGGTTAAACTTTTAAATCCTTATCCACATATATACATAGCACCTCTCGTAGGCTTACCTTTTCATTTGTTTTTTTTATTTAGTACCTTATAGTAAAAAGATAATACCATCATAAATAATCTTTCAATCAAGTATTAGTAATACTTAATACTATTGTTACAAGTAGTAAAATAATAGTAATACAACCTATTGTTCTATTATGAAAGTAAACAACAACGACCATAATTATGCTGATATTAGAAACTGTTTCCTGTTATAATGACAAGTTCATAGTAGCTTTACGATATCACTACAGTGTAGTACTGTATTGTATAATTACACAATATATAACGTATAGGAACTTTGGTGCAATTTGTAGTTGAAGAAATAGATCCTCTTCGCCAGAAACAAAAGAGTTTATTTCAACCCTTATGCACATTTCAGTTGCAAAGCAATCATCTTCAGAGGAAATAACTACAATGTTACATTTAATACAGCCTAAACATTGTTAAAACTTGTCGGGAAGGTCACCTATCTCCTATTAGCCGACCAATACCACTGCAGCAGGATCAGGTCAACCAAGTTGGTATTGCTGTGGGCTACTCTTACAATTTTGAATTAATAGTTTTACATATTTTACATACAATAATAACACTACACCATCTCCTAGTTAACAAGTAGAATTTTAAATTTCTTAGCAGTCGCTTTAAAGAATTTAATTAGTTACTTTTGTCGTACTTATAAATAATCAGACTATCAAAGCAGTTTAACATTTGTTCGCTTTGAGATTTTTAACTAGTTTCAGGTCTTCTATTTATAATTTATTTCACGTTTTTTTAAGATACATTCAGCAATGTAAAATTTTCAGGTATTAGAGATTTCATGTGGATAATATATTTTTTAAATTTTGTATTTGCCCATTATACATTTTATTACACGAATTGCAGTTTACCTAATAAACTTTAGACTTATATATTGTTTGTATTTTATCTTTTGAGTTATATAATATATTTCTAAGACTCTTCAGGCTCTTATTTGTTACTTTTTTGTTTATTTCTATAAATAATTGTACTGATCCTTTTGTTAAATGCTTAAGTAGGTAGATATATTCTCAACCTATTTAAAAGAATTTTCTTATTTTTCCATTAAATTTTGGTATTTCTTTAATTCTATTAGGTTCAAATTCAAATAATTTTTATTCATATATATTGTAATTAATCTATTAACCATAACACAAAATGTTGTAAATATTTTGTGATTTACGATAGTTTGAACCTATTGTGATATATGTAATTTTGTGTTTGATTTTAATTTTATGTTCATATTTAGAACAAAAATACAAGAAACATTGTGTTGTCGGACAGAATATCTGGGAGAATATGGTATCGGTAAAGGTTGTGTTACAAAATGTCCTCCGTCCCCCTCTTGGTACAGTTGATTACTTAGTTCCATATTTTTGTCATTGCTCTTGAGCATTGCGTTGTCAATACCGTTGATTACGCGAATAATATTTCCCATCAGATCGTCTAAAAGTCCGATTGATTGTAGCTTAGACTCTTCCCAATAGATAACAACACAGGAAGAAGTCTGGTGAGCCCGGTGAACTTGGCGGTAACAAATTCTTGGTAATTGTGATGTCTTCAAAGTAACTTTGGATCAGCGCCATGGACTTTGCTCAACTAATTCACTGAAAATTCGTCGGTACCCTTCGGCGTTCAATGTACCGTGAAAACAAATTGGACCAACGATTCTCTCTGCTTATACTGTAGACAAACGTCAAATTCTCTGTTGACAAATGCGTGGTTTGCAATCAAAAGTCCAAGTACACCTGTGTCACTTGATGGACAAATAAAACCTTTCAGCTTGAAATGGACAAATGAAAATCATGAGTTTTATAATAAACACTCTTTTATTTGCAGTACAGAAACCAGCTTTGAAACTATCGGCTAGGAAGAAGTTCTTTATCTCAATATTTCTATTATTTTAATAGAAATAAAAAAGTAAGACTAAACTGCACCTTCCTAAAATAATTAGTAAGAGAGTATTTTATCACTCTCTCTATAAAGAAACTTTACATTGATAAGTCACATCACATAAAGCATGCTCAATGAGGATGCAGGATTACATGGACTAGATGACGGAGTCTGCTGCGGGAAGAAAATTCTAACACGTAGACCTAATACATAAAACTACAAAGACCTTATGTAAACAAAGAAAAATGTTATTTAAGTTACTTTTTATTAAATAGTTTCAAATAACATAAATAAAGTAACATAACATATCCGTTAAAACTATTGGTCTACCACAAAAACTTTACTACAAAAAATAAAATCAGCTGTTTTATGAAATCATATCATCATCACTTATTTTAAACCAAATGTTACGAAATAACTATATTGCATACATTTCTCATTTTGTGATACATTTTACCCACATGAAACTAAAATTTTTAGTTAAATGTAATTAATAATTGAATATTAAAAAAAAACAACAAATGCCGTCTACTTCATGTTTGAAAAAATGTATTTGAGCTTAAGTAGATGAATAGAAAGTATTTTATTAACGATTGAAAATTTGTACAAGTTATATATAAAAAGAGTGTGACCTAATAAAAAAAATTTAATAAATGTAGCCTTTTCCCCTTGACTTACTGCAAAGATATGTACATTAAGGGTGCGAACTAATAGAATGTATTGAAAATTGTTACTCTTGGGTAGTGGTCTGTTAGTTTTTTGTCTGTATTTAGGTACTTATAGTTATGTAGAGATATCCTTCGTTAGGTAACCAATATAAAAATTTTATCGTTAAACTTCCACAACCTTAATGAACACCTCTACGCACTGTTGTTGCTAATTTCTCTCTCTCACTACATGCAGAGGCAAACCTTCAAAGCAATGCTGGTTAATCTGTGCGCACTTCATCGTAGACAGTTACTCTAAACGTAACAAATGGATTTTAAGCCTCAGCGATCAGTTAGAACTCGTCCAGGAGTCCGTTGTGTTTATCAGGAGCTTCATTATCCCGTGGTTGTAGACATACGAGAGCCGGAAGCCAGTAATAGCGAGTCTAATTCCGGTATAAAATCTCCCACATGTGTAACATTTCTCTCATATGTAGTTATAATTTATGTTATTTGTAAATAGATGCAAAATTCATCAGGTGGTGGGTATGCGGTTGGCATATGTGACGCACCTAAATAAAGTTCAAGGCTAAAAACTGAGCGGAAGAATATTTAAAAAAATATTTCCTTTCGATTGACATCGGTGTTTTATCGGAGTCCAATTTTATTTAGATTTATTGTGTGTTTAAAAAATACTGAAAATCTATAAATACTATTCAATAGGTATTTTTAGTCTGTTTAAACATTTTAATTTTTTGACAAATATAGGTTAATATGCTTATAATTATATTATAATCTAAATACTTGTAAAACGTAACTATTGAAAGAAGAGGACTGCAAGTTAGGTAAGGTGTGTCATCCTATCTTTTAGTATTATGCTACGCACTATTATGCAAACTATTTCATAATGTTCGAAACCTAAACATTACAGAGTGTTTAAAAAAGAATAGTTCAATCTCAAAGTGCTATATTTAATTCAAAACAAAATATATCACAATTGTTCTATATATCCCCTACGAGCTGCGCGAAAGGTACCTAGTCTATAACACAAAATCCTCTCATACTGTGAGCATGGTGTGTACTCCCACTGAAACTTCTGCATATCCTGTTGTTTTAGTACGTCAATATCATGAGGTAAGAAAGGAGCATAACAATGTTTTTTGACATGTACATACACGAAAACGTCATATGGTATTCATGTTAGGAGGTCAAAAGAATAAAGCAAAGTGGCTTGTTATACTAGACGCCATACTACTTTATTACACACTCCTTTATATATATATATATATATATATATATATATATATATATATATATATATATATATATATAAGAAGAAAGTTTACTAAAAGAATTTTTTGAAAAATTCATTCGAACTTGAGGGGATGAATAAAACGTATTGTATATAGGGAGGGTTTGAACTAAGAGTAAAAATTAGAAAACAATTTAAAGAATTGAAAATAATGACAGTAACTCTAGATATTTTAATTATTCCCAATGTATTACTTTTAATTAGCTACAGAATAGACTAAAATTAAAGGTTTTTTTTATCTTCAAAACTGAAATTCATCTATTTGTAAGCTTGAATGTTATTTGAGTCAGGTGGCAAATTATTTATATCTAAGTAGAGTAGTTTACGGGTTATTTATAGTGAAAGGAAAACTGTTAAATACCAACCAAGATTTTATAACAGTAAATGCCTGAATAGATACATTCATAATTAAATAATAAAAATATATACAACTCACAAATATACAATTTTTTATTTCAAACGCGTTTCGACGACTACTTTGTCGTCATCTTCGGTGAAAATGCACAAATGAAATTAACTAAAAAATATATATATATATTAAACATTTTTATTATTTAATTATAACTTTCACTCACAAGCCAGCTCGAATATTATTTATAGATACATTCATGTTTTTATGTTAGTAATAACTTATACTTTGGGATAAATATTTATTGGATAAAATCCTAATATACACTAATTAATGATGGCCTATTTGTTAGTAGAAACTAACAAGCCGAAATCGAAACCAGCATCCGTTAAATCCATTTGCGCAAGGTATTTATTTGCTCCTGAAAGAGTTTCTATTGGCATTATAAGTTCGATACGAAAAGAAGTTTTCGGATTGACCCGAGTTAGGGTATTTGCGCAAGTTCACAGATGTGTAGCGTGTCCTCATGTTTACAAACCTTTTTCACTTAATCAGCTGAAAACTATTGGGACGTGTTGGGAAGTGGAATTGGAGTTAGGAATATACAACACGAATAGACAAAACAAACACAAAATACTGATGGAAACGGTGACGTTTTGCAAGATGTTTAAAGTTTTTATAACAAAGTGGTCGCAGTCGTGAAGTTAGAAACTTTTTTTCTAATCATAATTGTGAAATTCATTTATATATAAATATAAAATATGAAAAACTTTATATTTTATAAACATAATTATATCCTAATATACACATAAAGTTATTATAATTTTTATAAGAAGCAGTTTTCTAAAAAACATTGAAAATTCTTTTAAAAATTATTCATATTACTTATCAAAATTTTAGATTTTGAAAAAATCAAATAAAGGATAAACAAGACCAAAAAAGTTTTTATGTTAGAGGTGAAAGTCTATAGCAACAAAATTAACACTAAAAGAAGAAAAGTTAACAATCAGAAATTGTTTCAGTGTCTTTAAAACTTATTGATAAATATATAGTCATTTGGCCGAAAGGAATATGGCCTTATTTTTTAATTGAAGTTAGTTAAAAAGACTGTTTTTATAATTCCTAACATTTACACCTAAGAATAGAAGGGTTAATACGTTTAACAGTTTTTCTTGATGTTAGTGAAAAACATTTCATTTCAAATGAGTATTTTTAGGATTTTAGTTATATCTATAGGCCGGCTTCATAACAATAATACATATTGTAACATTATAAAAACCTAACATGTACGGATTTATAAACATGTGGAACTGAATTAACACAAATACAGTGTGGACCACGTAACAGTGCACTTGGGCTTGAGAGATCGCAGTAGGCAATGCGGGTTTAGAGTTTCAGTATAAATACTTTAACAGAAACAAGATGAGGATTGTCAAAATATTTACTTGTATGAGAAGGACGATATAAGATAAATTATATTCGGTATGAAATAACAAACGTTTTTGAACTATGTGTAGACATATCGGATCCAGAAGCGGTTAATGCATCGAATATTCTCAATATATAAAATGTTTCAGAAGTGGTAGTACACACAAAAGCAAGTGTGCGGCTACCTAGTCCGCACTGTACGTTTCATTTAAATATAATTTTCGCACTACTATTCGTGTAACCTATTTTTGAACATGAATCAAACATGATAGTTTCTTCCTCGTTAATTAGATTTGCATAGAAACAGTAGTAGCGTCAGGTACAGTAAGTGACCATATATTACTCAATCGCAGGCAGTTATTTATTATACTATTATATCTAATATAAGATCACATTTTTCTACAAATTACAATCTTTGAATTGGGCTTTTATTAGTTCGCAATTCTATATAAAAATATCGAATTTATTATAAACTACAGGTAGTAATTCTACTAGGTTTTCTTGTCTATGTTCGTAAGAGATTCAAACTACCTAGTAATGTATACCAACAAAGCAACCTACATTCAGCAAACTTCGGTATAGTATCGAAAGAGATGAAATCTTAGTGGCATCAGTTTACAAACAACTAGAAGCCATGTTCATTCAAGTCATGTCAGCAACTGCTCAACTGTTAAATCCAAAGCAGGTAGTTGTATTAACTATTTCTGAGTGCATCAAGTTAGTTTCTCGTGAGATGCTTCTTATTGAACTTTGTACGCTTATGTTGTTAAATGTGTGTATCTTTATAAAGTTCTGCGTGGGGTGTATTTGCGTATAGCCGCGTGTGTAAATGTGAGTTTGTGTGTGAGTGTGTGTGCGCGTGTGTTGTCTGTGTGTGCGTGTTTATGTGTGTGTCTGTGTGAGTGTGGGTGTGTGTGAGTATCGGTGGTGTATGTTTGTGTGTGTGTGTGTGTGTGTGTATGTGTGTGTGTGTGTGTGTGTGTGTGTATGTGTGTGTGTGTGTGTGTGTGTGTGTGTGTGTGTGTGTGTGTGTGTGTGTGTGTGTGTGTGTGTGTGTGTGTGTGTGTGTGTGTGTGTGTGTGTGTGTGTGTGTGTGTGTGTGTGTGTGTGTGTGTGTGTGTGTGTGTGTGTGTGTGTGTGTGTGTGTGTGTGTGTGTGTGTGTGTGTGTGTGTGTGTGTGTGTGTGTGTGTGTGTGTGTGTGTGTGTGTGTGTGTGTGTGTGTGTGTGTGTGTGTGTGTGTGTGTGTGTGTGTGTGTGTGTGTGTGTGTGTGTGTGTGTGTGTGTGTGTGTGTGTGTGTGTGTGTGTGTGTGTGTGTGTGTGTGTGTGTGTGTGTGTGTGTGTGTGTGTGTGTGTGTGTGTGTGTGTGTGTGTGTGTGTGTGTGTGTGTGTGTGTGTGTGTGTGTGTGTGTGTGTGTGTGTGTGTGTGTGTGTGTGTGTGTGTGTGTGTGTGTGTGTGTGTGTGTGTGTGTGTGTGTGTGTGTGTGTGTGTGTGTGTGTGTGTGTGTGTGTGTGTGTGTGTGTGTGTGTGTGTGTGTGTGTGTGTGTGTGTGTGTGTGTGTGTGTGTGTGTGTGTGTGTGTGTGTGTGTGTGTGTGTGTGTGTGTGTGTGTGTGTGTGTGTGTGTGTGTGTGTGTGTGTGTGTGTGTGTGTGTGTGTGTGTGTGTGTGTGTGTGTGTGTGTGTGTGTGTGTGTGTGTGTGTGTGTGTGTGTGTGTGTGTGTGTGTGTGTGTGTGTGTGTGTGTGTGTGTGTGTGTGTGTGTGTGTGTGTGTGTGTGTGTGTGTGTGTGTGTGTGTGTGTGTGTGTGTGTGTGTGTGTGTGTGTGTGTGTGTGTGTGTGTGTGTGTGTGTGTGTGTGTGTGTGTGTGTGTGTGTGTGTGTGTGTGTGTGTGTGTGTGTGTGTGTGTGTGTGTGTGTGTGTGTGTGTGTGTGTGTGTGTGTGTGTGTGTGTGTGTGTGTGTGTGTGTGTGTGTGTGTGTGTGTGTGTGTGTGTGTGTGTGTGTGTGTGTGTGTGTGTGTGTGTGTGTGTGTGTGTGTGTGTGTGTGTGTGTGTGTGTGTGTGTGTGTGTGTGTGTGTGTGTGTGTGTGTGTGTGTGTGTGTGTGTGTGTGTGTGTGTGTGTGTGTGTGTGTGTGTGTGTGTGTGTGTGTGTGTGTGTGTGTGTGTGTGTGTGTGTGTGTGTGTGTGTGTGTGTGTGTGTGTGTGTGTGTGTGTGTGTCGGCCAACACTCGCTTCTTGGCACTAATCTCGCGTCCAGCCCCTGTTACGACACCCTCAGCCGTGTATGTTTTTCGCTCTACATTGACTTGCTGATGATGGGTGCTGTAGAGCCGAAACACGACAGTTCATCCAAAAATATGACCTCACCCGACTGACCATGCCTTGGTACCTGTAGTGTGTCGAGCGTGATCTGCCAGTGGATAAGAGCCCTGGACTACATTTATAAAACCAACTATAATGCAGTCACTATAAGCACTTACGTTTTCACAATACGTTGGACGTAGCCCCTCCTAGCTAATCCGTCTTGACCCCTTCTCGTTTAGCTTGACAGGTGTTATTTTGCTAGTTTTAATTTGGTCACCCTTATTTTTCTATCTCACATGTTTTTGGTGGTACACTGATGTCAATGTCTCTTAGTGCTTCTCCCTTTTCTGTTGTAGGCTTTACTGTTATTACGGCAGTGGGTTTAGTGAAGTCCTGGTGTAGTAACTGTACATTTATCTCGTAGGTGATGAGCGACCGTTCCAGGTTTATACGGGACTTTAATTTCTTCAAAGCGTTCATTCCTTTCAAGGTCGAACCTAAGGAAGTCGAACCTTAGGCTATCTACTATTACAAATAATATATCCATGGCCCCACCATTTAATGTTACCGGTAGCATTGTCTTTTTTGACCCAGATCCTAACGAAGTGACCAGACCAACATTAGCCACTGGAAGCTCGTAGAACTCATTTCTTAATTGTTTTAAGGCTAAATATTTTTTTGTCTGAATCACTGACATTTGGGCCCCTGTGTTAATCTCCACTGTAATTTCTTGTCCGTTTATGTAACATTGAATAGCCGGACACTGATCCTACTGCCTATTAGTTTGTATTGTCTCATCCTCCTCCTCTAATAGTTCGTCCCTGAGATTCATGGACAGTCCGACCAGGCTTATCTCTTTGTCATGGTGGTAAACCGGCATATCCCTATTTTCATGATTATTCTGGATTCCTAGCCAGGGCAAACTCATGTTATTACACCGACCAGAGATCCTGCTTCCTAGTTTTTGTATGTTAGTCACTAGGTCCCGGGATGGCTGAGGAAGGATCTGTGTTTTGCGGATATTTGGATTTGGGCTTTTCTTTCGTGTCACCATAGGATCGCTGGTCAGGGTTAGGTTTCTGGATGGACGTGGTCTCCCTTTGCGAAACCCTGGTGGTATTGTGGTTCAAATTTCCGTTTCCTTTCCTCTCACTTTCTAAAACATTATCTATCTGGTATCTATCTGAAAGATATATATTATGGTATCATTCTAGTTTGTAACTTCTTGTGTGCTAGATTGTATTCTGTAATAAGACCCTCTGATGATGATGACATGGTCATCGAAATGTACATAAGGGTTTAATCTTAAGTAACTTGTTTTATTTGTTATTTTTGTGGTATTGGGGTTCTTTCCAATATTTTCATTGAAAGTCATATGTTAGTATACATATAAATGTTTAAAAATATTAAATAATAAGTAAAATATATAAACAAACAATATTATTTGAACACACTTTGCTACAAGTACAGCTATACTAGTATACCTATAAAGTATACCTATCCATTTCTGCTTGCTCTTTTGGAAGGTAAGTTATAGCCATTTATATTACATTCCAGAATTTATTAGCCCTATTAAACTATGGTAAATATCACAGACTATCGAAATCTTGTTTTTTAAAAAAGTAATCACGCCTCTTAGAAGTTCGTGACGTTCCAAAAGCCGAAAAGATTTTAGCGTAAAGTAATTTAACTTTCTTAAGATTTTCGTCACGATATTTTGCTTTAGGTAATAATTTATATATTATTAGGGAACAAGGTTCCACTTTATCTGTTTTAGAACTTTGTTGTTGACTGTATATAATTAGAAAAGTCTCCAACCAAAGGGTGGCTTAAAAATAAGGTTTGAGGTTACTTTGACTTTAAAAATGGGCTGTAGCTGTATATATTAATTATGATAAATTGGCCTAAATGTTATATATTTTTACAGAATTCTTACATCTTCTAGAATTTTATTGGAAGATAATATAATAAATTTCTTAAATAATATAATATGAAAGACTTTATTTACATTATATCTTAAATAAATATTTAAACACCTTTAGAACAAACTAGCAAAATAAAACATACGATTAATAACAGAATAACGTTTCAAGACACAGAATCAATAACGGAATAACAGACGTAATAACAGAATCAAGTTTTCCTTGAAAATGGAAGCACGTTTTAGAAACATAAATTCAAAACATTTTCGACAGATATTTTCTACATTGATATTCAAGGTTAACTTTTCACCCCAATATTATTCAGATACATAAATTCTAAATATTATTTTACAGTTAATAAAATAGAGTTAGAATATAGTTAAAATAGATTTAAGCGATTTGGTTACAGCTGAAGTTTATATCTGATGTAACTGTTATTTGTAATAACCAAATACATTTATGTGTTGGATTTAATTAATTTTAATTATTTATTTATTTATTTTTTGTAACGACGAGGGTAGAAATCTTCTTTTGATACAAACGTGAACTGGCGTTTATATATTCAATACCACTTGGCAATAATTCAGTTTTAAAAACCAACTTACAAATCAATTAGTTTCACCAAAAAGGATTTTTATTTTATTTCAATTTCATTTGGAATCAGTGAAAAGTAATTTCTTTGTGAAGTGAATGTTTCTTCCCAGCTGAACAAATGTTTTCCTTCCAAAATTACTGTATATTTTATCAGACAATTTTACGAAATTGACTTTCCAAAAGCAAATTGAAAGTGTTTAAAAATCACTACACTTTTATTGCTTTAAAATATCCAATCGACTTTTGTAGACGAACGATTCGACTAAAATGTACGTATGGTAATGTTTACCAATTACTTGTCAGCTGTATATAGGTGGCATGGTCACCTAAGATATTCCATTAAAACGTAATGGTAAAAGTCCAATCACCTCTTTGATCATCGTTCTTTCGAACCTTTTACCATCAAACACTCGGCAAATCTATTACCTCTGAGACACGGTAGGTATACTTTCCATGGCGAAGGGTTGCCAGAGCCTCAAAAGTGTTGGACTTCTCACTAATTCTTCACAAACGCCGAGACATATTTTCGAGTGCCCGGTACTCATGCCGCATGTTTTGAATTTGGGAATGGTGCCATTTGAAGACTATCTAAGAGTTCTTCTGTTTAGAAAAAAGGGGCCGGAGATGACGCGCCGATATGATCTATAATTCCATGGGCACATAAACAACAACACGGTAAAAGATACCTAACCTATCCAATCTAGCCTCCTCCTTAACGTTAAAGCATGTTTTCGTTACTAGCAATAATTAATTAAAAGAATGCTAATTGTTTATCCCCAAACCGGCATTTACCGACCTTTGGGAGAACAGACATAACTTTACATTTGACATAATTGACTCACAGACATAACTTTAAATTAAATTAACGCCTTTATTTAAACATTCGTTTTACTATGGATAATACTTGTTACACGGTCGTAGCCCAGTATCTCAGAAAACGTAGCTTAAAAGATGAAAATAGTTTTAAGTAATCTTTTCTGTTTTAATTAGCTTCTGATATTCCTTTAGCAACAAATTTTTAGGAAAAAGTTCTTATTGTTTTAAGGCTTTTAAAGAAAGAAAAAAATCCCGTCTCTCTAAGCAAAGCAAATATTCATTAAAAACAGTATTTTTTCAGTCAAAGTAACTAATTATTGAAAACATAGTTAGATGTTATTTAATTAGTAAAATTCTTTCTGCTGTATTTAAAACTCATCCACTGGAGAGGCCGAATGCGGATTAGAGAAATAGTGAACAGCTATAAAAAACCCTTTTAATAATTTAATTATTTAGGAAAACCACACGAATAAATTACATTGGGGTGGATTATGGTAAAATATCTTAATATCTATTTAGGTTTCTGTTTCGTAAAACTTGCATATTTACTATGTTATTTTAACCTTTACAGCCTAAATCCTAAATATGCAACTGGCTCTAGATATTTCTTTACGGAGATGATATAACTTTTATAACGTTCCAGTGTAACTACATTGATTATATAATATTTAGGTTTGAGTTTACGTGTTGTATTGGTTATCAAAAGTTTAATAGCAAGCTCCAAGGCCAAATAATAATGGAGTGTTGTATAATAGATATTGTAAATTAGCAAATTTGATGACAGTTTTAAAATGTCGAATGATCTTTCAATGTCCCTTTAGAGGACTCAAATATACATAGAAAAAAATAGAGAGAAAAATAATAGAACGTTTGATTAGTTTTTTTTTACTAACGATAGAGGGGTGTAACCCCCAGGCTCAAATAATATTGTTTGGAAATTTGGAAATAGGAAACTTAGTATTATCCCCAGAGTGGACGCGTAAAGGTAGAGCACACTGTTGTAAGTATAAAGTTACACATATAAGTAGAGAGAGAGAGAGCGCGAGAAGAAAGAGAGAGGGGGTGATAGAGTGAAAGTAACAAAGTATTCAGTTCACATGGAAGATCTTAATACATTTATTGAGTACTGTGGGCAAATTTTAACTAAATAATTAAAAAAACTACAAGCTACATAAAGCACGAAATGTATTTGATGTAATTGTAGCAAAATAAAATATTTTTATAATGCAGTTATTGGTTTTTTTATTTATTCAATTAAAGATGGTGTTGTTATTATAAATTAAAGAATATTTATTGTGTTAACGTTTAGTACAGTTAAAAAGGAGAAATATGGTCACGTTATTCAATTAGTTTGTTTTTTGATTTCGAAGAGCTAGTGTTTACGTCAGGAAATAATTACTAAAGAGTAGAGGAAGATAATTTTCTTTTCATACAATCCTCGGATAAGAAGACCGAGTGATAGGAAGTTCGATGTAGAAGGGATTCATACTAGCGTTTTCCTGGTCCCATCGAGAATGAAAAGAATGCACCGCCTCACCTCCTCCTTAACCTAAGGGAGACTGTAAAGTCATAAGTAGACGTTTTGTTTCTTAAACTCGAACAACAAGAAAATTCAGTTTAAAATATTTCACAAGATATTTTAACAAACACCTTGTTTATTTTTTTGGCCTATATAAATAATTATATATATATATATGTATATATATATATATATATATATATATATACATATATATATATATATATATATATATATATATATATATATATATATATATATATAGCAGAGGCGCGGAGCCCTGTGTTTAATGTGATTATAGCAATATCATTATTTAAACAAATTACAATAATAATAAAAAACAACAATGAAGCTAGTAATTTTTTGTGCTTCTGAGGCAAACTATTTATGATACACGATGACACAGATATTGTAACTAACATACTCGATGCATTGTAGTACGTTTTTCTGCCTCTTTTAGATTGTTTCGTTGTGACGGGTTTCGGAAAGAAAAGGCCGGAAAATGTACTCAAACGTATTCAAAAATGCGTAACAGAAGTAAAGATGACTATAATAAGAGTGTTAACTTACTGTACCTAGGTAAACCTGACTAAGTAAACCTGAACTGAAAAAAACAAAAATAGTCTGGGGAAAATAAGTCTGTACGTCACCTAAAATCGTAAGATCTACCGGACATGAGGGTTCTTGAATGTCACTGAAGTGCTTTAAATCGCCTAAATAACCGTTTTAAAGATATCATGAAAATATATACATATTGATTAACATTTTTATAAATTACAATTAACTATTAATTGAAGTACTTCACCATTAAACTATCACAAATGCTAACCCTATTTATGGTTAGCTATAACCGCCTGTAAGAGCCTAATCTGACGGGGCAATCAATACTAACAACTTTTGAAATCAAATTGAGCATAATTCCAAACAACACTTGGATAATAACAAGACTGTATCCACGTAACTGCTGCACATTGTAGCTACGGCAGCCTCAGCAACTACCCATACACTTGTACCTTCTCGAACTGCAACAAGTTACTGTAGGCAGCAGGTGTTCATACACGACATCGTTGTGTCAGCTACATTTGCTGGTTACACTAAATTTACAATCATTAACGAAATGGTTTTGCAATTATTATAAAACGGAGATCTAAATATTTATTATACTTAGAGCCATCTTATTTTTTATTTCTAATACACTTTCAATAACCGTGTAAAAGCTTGTCACAATGAAACAGATGCGTAATGAGCAAACATTTGATTTTTGTTGATATAAATCCATCTTAAAGTTATAAATGTAAAAGTTAACTGGAGACAAAATGAATTTTCAATTTTGCCTAGCCCCTGGTGTTACTCCACCAACTCCACTCCAGTAAGTAAACTCCGGTAAGGAACACACACACCCTCTCTCTCTCTCTCTCTTTCCCTCTCTCTCTCTTTCTTTTTCTCTCTCTCTCTCTCACTCACTTTCTCTATGTATTTATACGGATATCTCTATGGATATCCAGCGAAACCAAACCAGACCAAACTCAAGTCTTGTCTACTCTAACCACGTCCGAGGGGCTAGATATTAGGTAAGAGTACAAGGGTCACCAAGCCCCTCCAAGCCAAGACGACTACCAGACCAGTACACTATGGTTCCGTTCGCCCTTCCACAACTATCGAAGTAACACCTTCGGAAAAGACATACCGTCAGACCGCCCTTGTGAGTGGTTCGGTCTAGGTAGTAATCTTGTTCCTTTTAATATCGGGCCTTTATCCACCTTCTACTTAACGGCCGTAGCTTCTGGATGGAGACGTTTTAATAATGACTGCAGCCAGGAGCGACCAACCTGACCATTAGTCCTTAAAGGCAATCTCGTCTAGTAAAAACTATAATGAAAAGCTCGTGTGTTTCACGTAATTTTACGTAGAATCTATTTTGTATAAAGACACGTTGGCGATCTCGTGATCCTACATTGGACAAGTTCTTTACAGGTGAAAACTGACATCTCATTGTTGAAGCATTAAATGGATAGCTTTATAGGTGATGGAAATTTAAACGGTAAAAGAAATTTATAGCCAACTTGACGCCAAGAAATAATTCAAGCTGAGCATCGCCAATAATGTCTACCTACATGGAACGGAGCTTTAAATCTGTGAATGATATAATGCACAATGCATCGTCAATAATTCTACGAACTATGGAAATGCATAACAAGTAAACTTTTATAGCAGTAGGAAATCTTGTAGAGTAAAGTTATCGTGTGTTGTTGATAGAAAATCCAACACATTAAGTTCAAAAGAACTTCAAAGAACATTCATTACTTCAAAGAAGTAATATTTGAAAGAGATATTTACAAATACAATTTAACGAGTAACATAATTTTTTGTTAGTGTTTATTTAGAAATAGAAATATACAAGGTCAGATGGCCAATCGCTTCTGTGGGAAACCGAAAATTAGGAGGTCCAAGAAGGAGATGGATAGAAGGAAATACCAACAAGATGGAAAAGAGAGAGCTAGAGCCGGATGAATGGATGGACAGGAAAATCTTGAAAAGTGTGACGAGATAATGGGAGAACGTTTTAAAAACCACTAATATATACATATTTGTAATCAATACATACATACATATATATATATATATATATATATATATATATATATATATATATATTTATTTATTTATTTATTTATGTGTTTATTTTATTTATTTAATAAAATGTTGACAAAATATATGAAGGCGTATTTCTTACACTACCGGAAGTATAACTATTAAGTGCTCACGAACATTGCATTAAGCAATATTGTTTCCCTTGAAAAATACCAAAACCTTTCTCATATCCTACACGGTTCGTCGTCACCCAAAAAAAAAATCTCCTTTAAAAGCTGTTACAATTTTGTAAAGTTGTAATAGGTCGTTAAATTTTTAAAACAAATATTGAGTATAAACGATATTAGAGGTGGCTTGTGAGTAAAGGTTATAAACACCAGAAATATACGCAACTCACAGTTATAAAACTTTAATTTCATTTGCGTTTCAATTACTTATGCATTCATTATCTGTGATACTACCATAAACATATAAATAAATTAAGGAAATGGAATTTAGCCTAGCATAATTTGACGAAGGTAAAACTATTTACCAACTTATACAATAGTATTATAGGTAATGTCTCAATTCATTAATTAAAATTATATGATATATGTTAGCATCACTGATGATGATGATGACATAACTCACTGAAACACAAATGAAATTAAAGTCTTATAATTGTGAGTTGTTTATAACTCTTGTGTTTAAAATATTTATTCGAAAGAGAACTTGGGTTTGAATGAGCTTCTAAATATAAATCCCTTTTCATATGACAAGCAAAGGTTATAAGTGTCAAATTAGAACTGTTTGAATCATGCGCGATACACAAGTAAGCTAATCACTACGCTTCAACCGAACCCTATTACAAAGAAAATTGAATATGAGGTTCATCCTTAAGTGGTTATTTTAGCAGACAGGGACGCCCTAGGGGACTGGAAAAAAACGTGAAATATTTGACGCTACATGGGGCTGAACCCGGAAAGTTTGTAAGTAACAGTGAGTTATACTTTTGGCAAAAAACCACATACATTTCGCACTAGGTCAGTGCATTGTATAATGCTCTGAGTCACTGACACGACTATTGCTCAGGTGTGTTGTGTTGGTGTGAGTCTGTAGTGTATTGGTGTTCTGTGGTGTATTATTTTTCATAGATTAGTTGTTAGTTATGTGTTCAAATATAGTAATCGATTGTGAGTATGTTTTATTGTTTAGAATTTGTTGCGTATTTTTTTATATATATTTGTATATCTCGTAGTTTACTGTTGTGTTTTTTTTGTTTTTTTTTATGTTGAGTAAGATTTTTAGTTTAATGTCTATATTGGTGTGGGTTTGTGTGTGTGTGTGTGTATTGTGTAATATATGAGAATGGCGAGGTTTATTTGGGTTGTTTGTTTTTTAATTCCAACAATGAGTACTTACTATTAATTCATTTCAATTACATATCAATCAAAAGTATATCTTACTTATCACGAACCCAATCAATACTTATATTACAAATTGCTACAATCGAGGATATTTGATTAGAAGAGACAAAATTCTCATTTAAAAGTTGGGTTCGTTCAATTCTCTTGTCCTTGATCAAAGACATAACGCAGATCAATCTAGTGCCTCTGTACTCAACTAATGCAAGCTGTTGATACTGTAGTCAAGTTTACAACTGTAGTTTGTGGTTTCTGACTGAGGTTGCTCTTTACTGCCAGTTTTATTACGAAAATATGGCGTAATTTAATAGTGTTTGATAAACACAGGTCTCTTTATATTATTTAGTCCATGTTTATAACCTATCAGTTGCTATTAAATGCCAGATTCTCTCTTAGTGAAAGGTTATAAAAGAACGTACTCGATTGAGGATATTACAAATGGATTTTGTAAACTGTTCTTTTACCCCACTTCACTACCATCCTTAATTCAAAAGATTATACAATTGGTGAATATGCTATAATTAAAAAAAAAAAATTCTAGAGTCATTTCTGGGGTTTAGAATTGCATTTGCATGTCAAATGATGTTTGGAAGAATAGGAGTTTAAACTACAAAAGATGATGAGGAGGAATATCCTGTAAGAGGAAAAAAATTACCATGTCATGAAGCTAGAAGGAAATTCGCCTCCCAAATCCCAGAAGTAATAGACTTGCCCAATCCAAACAGATGCAGACTGGAATAAATCCAGAAAAGGTAGAATTAAATGCACGAAATTAAAAATAGTTTTTTGTTTAACAAAGCACGAAATATTTTTGGAGTTTAACATTCAACATAAATGGAGTTTTTAGTTTTCAAAACATCAATTATTGTATAATTTCCTGAAAAAGGAACGTATTTGTTGAACGAAAAGAAATTTACGGAATTGGTTCTTGTTCCATTTATCGAGCAAAATTAACTTTCAAAGATCCAACAATTTCAAAGTAGTATACAAAGTTTCAATTACTTTATTACGTGTGACATTAAAATGGAAAGCTGGAAATTCAACTTTACACTCATCATTCAATATTCACAACTTTAAATGCATTCATTTGTCAATCGTTCTGTCAAAAATTTTACAGTCACACTTTTTACTTTCGTCGGTAATAGCACAAAGCATTTGGGTTTATAACAAATTGTAAATGTGAGTATATTATACAACAATGAAATTATGTAAAACGTTACATTATTTTTTATTTCAGAACTCTATATACTCTTAAAATGCAAATACAAATAAATTTATATATATATTTTTTTATATAATTTATATATATTTTTATATATTTAATAAATATAAATTTATAAATACATGTCAAATGACATACATTATATATATAATAAAGAAGTCCCACATTTGAAGTGCGTATGCAGAGCTAGGAAGGTCCAAAGACTTGTAAGAAGACAAAGCGTGAGAAGGGTAGTGGTTTTTCTTTCGAAAAGTTCTTGGGAAACTTCTTTTATGATCGTAGAGCCACAGATACCTTGACCACATCAAAGAAGGAGGTCATTTTTACAAGAGAACGCGTCTGTCTCTCTCAGGTTGCATCAAGCAGTGGAAAGGACAACCTTTAAAGAGTTCTTCTCCTTTTACCGCCGGTGACGTTTCCCCATCAACCTCTCACTCTCATCTTCAAACTTGAATGTGACAAGACGAATCGTGACGTATCCTGTTTAAACCAAAACAAGTGACGTTTTTGATACTTAAAAAAAATATATATTTAAGCCAGACTTTGTGTCAATCTTTACTGGAGAGACTATGTGATCGGATACACCCATTGACTACATACGATCCCTGGCCAAGGGCAGAAACGGCTGAAAAACCAGCAACCGCGCTTAAATCATCCCTCCTGAGTTTGTCAAGCTTTGGCCCTTTTAGCACTGCCAACGCCCACCGGTTCTGACCATTCAAAAATTCCTATGAGAAGATGTAAGTGTTCAAATATATAAGGGATGAATTGATAAGGTTGTATGAGTAGAATATGTGTAAAGTTAGGTGAGTGCTGTCAGTAGTGTTTATGTTATACCGGGGAAGCGCTAGCGACGCCAAACCCATGCTAGGTAGATGGGCTAGTACGCACTCTCCTTAAGTGCCCATGATCTGATGAGCCATAAAGACACATAAATTATGTTTGAGATTTTTGAAAAATTTCAGTCAATAAATTTCATTAACAAATGCCCTATTGTTTTAAACATAAAGTTATTGCATATATAATTCAAACGGGCAATTGTTTCTAGAAACGGTGACCACAGCGAAATACCACTTTCAATACATTTTCCCTTGTTGTGGTATTTATACCAGATTTAAATGACTTTGGTATTAGTATAATGCACTTTCAAAGGATTATTATATTTGCTTTAGTAAAGTGGATGCAAATAGTTGTTTATTTTATAAAGATAATAAATATAAAATAATTCAACTTTTTTTCCCGCAATGTTTTATCTTCCTATTTGATTTTCATCAAACCGACTCATTGTGTTTGTATTGGGATACAGTGTTCATTAATTACAGGAAATGTGTCCATGAAAAATTTTAATTTCACCAGTGAAATGAAATTTGTATGTATGTATTAGATATTAGTAGGGTAAATTAATTTCTAACTGGAATAATACAAGGGTTCGATTACTGTTGCTATTGTCGTCTATGATGATCTGGGAATGTTTAGAGTAAAATTGCTTGTGAATGAATTACACGAACGTCCAATGACGGAATTTTTTACAAAAACGTAATGAGGCGAAAAGTTTCAAACTGCACTGGTTACCACGTTAAACATATCAATATATATAGTAACACTCAATTCAAGTAAATAAAAGGCAATACAGTGCTAAAAATATTTTACATGGGAAAATATACACTACATACACTGACACACACACACACACACACACACACATATATATATATATATATATATATATAATCTCAACACCTAAAAATTCCGCAACAGGGTCAACACAAAAATGCAATAAATGAAGTAAACAGTAGCATTAAACCTACTACAATCCCTAATATAAATATTGGTAAAAATTAAGAATATCAGAAAAATAATCACAAATAACTAATATTACAAACTACTTAGGATTAAACACTTATGTACATTTCGATGTTATCATGATGAGAGGCTCCCATTACAAAATTACAATCTAAAATAAAATATTTTTATCACATTTTTACCAAATTAGGGTCAGTCTTGTTTGTTGGACTCTATATTGTAACTTCGAAATAGGACCCTCTGATTTTGATTACATTGCCATATATACGAACATAAGGGTTTATTCTTAGGCAACTTGTATTATTATTCTTTTTGAAAATTTGTGTAGTATTGAGGTTTTTGCCAATAATTTTTTTAAATATGTTTTATAACTGTGATACTGCACATAATTCAAACAAATCAAAACTAAAATAGTATGTAGATCCATCTCCTACTCAAACTCTAAAGGACAACCTTTATTGTACATAGGCTAGCGACCATTTTTCCAAGTTTGACAATTGCTCATAATTGAGCTTCACCGCATAATTGCAGCTACACCGCATCAACTTGAACGTAACAAGGCCATTATTTAAAACGAGTATTTCATCGGTATTCTAGATGTTCCAATATTTTTTAATAAATTGTCATGAAAAAATATATTAAAATACATGTAACATATAAAGAATTGAAAAGTCTTTTTAAGTTAAATTCCTAATAAAATATAGTATTTATTTTGCAAAAGAGGGCAAAGAAAATGTTCTACACCAGAAAAATGTAGCAAAAACTAGATGGAATTAAAATGCATTCCTTAGTAGACTTAACGTATGATTAAATGATGCGGTAGTTTAAGCGTCTTAACTATGAAGAAGATGAATGTAACGGTGGTCTCGAGTCATGTTTAAAATATTTAAATTCTATTTTGTAGTCAATATTTAACACGAACGTCACCCTCTGAAACTAAAATAAGAGCATTTTATAATTGGTGAAGTTTTCTTGTAAATTTTTAATAAGTATAAAGCAAATTATACAAGTATTATGAAGATATATTCTAAAAGAACTGAGGTTTTTAAAGTCTTCATTCTCAATATCTTCAACAACTTTGGTGCATTTTCACAGACAAAATACGACTCTAAGTTGCCAGAAAAAATCATACTTCGAATGGTCAATTTATAAACACGAATGGTTGTACATAATTGATTTTTAAGTGGGATATTTATATTCTCGTAATAACAAAAATTAAACTGTACATGCTTATTAACTTGTATTCATATATATGCAGGAAAACTATATTATTCAATTCAAATTAGTAAATGATATTCATAATCGTACGTAAGGTGGAATAAAAATTTCAATGTCCGTATAAATTAAATAACGGTCCAAACCAGAGGTGATATTTTCTATACTTTACTTACTAATTTCTTTCTTTTTTCTCTCCGACAACACAATATCATCCTTAGTTTTTCATGTCAATTTACATCAACCCCCAACATATTTTTGACTACCCCGGAAGCATTAAGAGGATAAATATTCTCAACAGCACTTTATTTCGATAGGGTTTAATAAAGCCTAAGCACTATGCAGGGGTTATTGGGAAAAGCCAACAGCTGTATACCGTATGTCCACGCTGGCTTGTACACCTGCTTCTAAATTGAAGCTTTATTCTAAACAGAAGGATCTTGTTTAGTCCAAATAACATTCCTAAAACCGTACCACAACTGATATGGGTTTAGTCAATTTTAGTTTAGTTTTATATTTATTTTTGATGTTACACCCAAATACTTATATCTAACTTAGATATTATACATATATTATTTGAATCTTTGTAGGAAAAATAATTTTATAAATTGAATAGTCATTGAAAACATAGTTTTATACAAATAAAAAAAAGGTTTAATTAATTTCATACTTAGGACTAACAAAATAAATTTTATGTCGGTTACTTTTTAATAAGTAATTATTATTAAAGTAATATAAATTATCAAATAAATATAACTAAATAACCAGTTCTATAAAATTATACGTTATCACTTACTTTAAGGCAAAATTTGTGGGAGAAAGTAACTATATTGCATACTTAGCCCTTTAATGAAACGTATTTTCTCCCAGATAAAACTAAAATGAATTCAATAAATTTATTAGTAGAAATATTAATTAAAAAATTGTATTAGCATTCCCTTCAAGTTTAAAACAATATATTTGAACTTGAGTGGATGAATAAAACGTTTTTTTTAATGATTGAAATATTGTACAAGTTATATATATATATATATATATATATATATATATATATATATGTGTGTGTGTGTGTGTGTGTGTGTGTGTGTGTGTGTGTGTATATCTGAGAGAGAGAGAGAGTTTGTGTGTGTGAACTAATAGAAGGTATTGAAAAAATCCCAATCTTTATACTTTTCTTGAGTAGTCTTCTGTTAATTTTTGTTTTTGTTTAGGGAAACATTTTCGGTTATATAGTTTATAGCCTTTATCTGTTGTTAGGTAGAGATGCTATCCCAGTATTAAGATTTTATCATTAAACTTCCACAACCTTAACGAACCCCTCTGCGCACAGATGTTGCTAATTTCTCTTCTCCCTTCATGAAGAGGCAAACCTTTAATGCAATCTTTGTCTGATTTATCTGTGCGCACTACATCGTAGAGAGCTAGTATAAGCGTAACAAATGGATTTTAAGCCTCAGCGATCAGATAGAAGTCGGCCAGGAATCCGTTGTGTTTGTCAGGAGTTTAAGTACCCCGTGGTTTCTGTGCAAAATCTGCCACATATGTAGAACTTTTCATATTTGTTATAAAAATGCATTATGTTTGTATTTCAATATTTCTCATCACGTGGCTTGGTGGTAGGGAAATGTGACTCATTAAAATTTAACGCAGAAACTGAGCGGAAGAGTTTTTAAACTTTCTATTTATTGACAAGTTTATTATAATTATAAACAAGTTTATTGATATCTTTGTTTTATTGGATTCCCATTTTACGTAGATTTAATGTGTTTACGTATCAACAATCCATAATTAATTATTCATAAGGTAATTTTAGTCTGTTTCAACACTCTAAATTGTTTAACAAATTTAGGTTTTCAAACTTTAATTAAATTATAATCTATTGAAAGAAGAGGACGGCAAGTTAGGTAAGGGGTGTCATTTACCCTGTCTTATAGTATTATGCTGCGCAATATTATGTACAAAATTTTTATTGTTCGATTTGTAAACTTTATAGAGTGTTTAAAAAAGAATGATCCGAACCTAAAGCGCTATATTTATTATAAAAATAAACGTATCGCAAATATCTTGTTTGTACCCCATGAGCTGCACGAATTTTTTTGTTCATCATTATCATGAGCTAAGAGAATAAACTTAAAAACGTCCTTTGGTGTATCCATGCAGGAAGAGGTCACAAGATGTTTATGTTAGGAGGTCACAGAGTAACGCAAAACCTAATTGTACGGTAATACGAATTGTACCATACTACGACATACTGACCGTTAGCACAATTCAGCGCTAGTATAGACATCAAGCGGGGATTTTATGAAGCTCTAGGTTTTAGTTTCTTGATGAGATTTGTTTCAATAATATGACAAATAAAATTGTATATATTCTTTTTGAAACGCATATCAGAATAAGTATTTTCCACTTTTGCCGATTCGTATCTACTTTATTAAGTTACGGTATTTTACCTTACTTGATATATCTCAGCCTTAACTGCATCCCTGCCATTGTAATTACCACAAACGTTCTACAAGTATGTACGTAGTGTTACCGGTTCTACGAAGCGTAGACGTGTGTGAAGTTATCTGTGCGAAGAATAATAATAAGCGAGACAACTCTAGTGCAGAATCCTTCCTACACAAACTAATTAGTAACTATAAACCGTAATAATTAAAGGCAAACTTCAATGTAATGAGTAACGGCTGCTATCTTGCGGCCACTTTATCTACTACCGATTAAAGCCTTGGAATCATTTCTTCGACCTAAATAATTCCAGCTAAAAAGATATGTATTTCACTGGATTGTTTTCCTTCTAGGAGTTCCACTTGGACAATATCGATTTATATCGAAAACGACAAACAAGTTTCTAATACAGGTTGACATTGATTAGTAAGGGAAACATGTAAATAATTCAGTTTACTAATTCAACTGCATATCCTATTGCAAATTATTTTTAAAATGCAAAAATGTAAAAACAACGGCGAGAAATGTGCGATATGAATAATATAAGTAAATGTTAAAAATGTAATTCCAAATAATTTGTATACAGGTATTATAACCACCTGGTTTCAGTTTTTAAAATATCTAACAAAATATATAAAGGGAAATATTGATTTACCACAGGCAAATAGTATGTACTGTCATTATTGTATTTCTTCATAGAATGATATAATATTTTACTTATGTTAGTGAATTTCTGGATTATTTAGTAAAACTTAAGATTTACCAGTTCTTAATGATAAACTTTTGAACTCTTCTTTCACCATCCTTCATTTGGATGTTTCACCATCAGACACATGATAAATGTAGGGTTTCACCTCAAAAGACACGGTAAATTTTGACAAGTATTATAGCCCACCTTAACCTAACCTTTTTAATAAATACCGAACAAATAACCGATAACTTTGATAACTGATTTAAATTGTGGGAAGTATGAGTAATATATAACTTTTTTATTGATATGTAATTCAAATAAATCATTAAGATGTACTCAAAGTGTTTTCCACAAAACTCCAATATGTACAAACCGTCATTGGTTCAAGCTAATTCGTTATGGTAAACGTTTTGATGAAAAAACATTCATTAATTATGAAAAACATATATTTACTAAGGGACGTTAGTAACTCCTAGGATTTAGTAGTGAAACCTAAGATTTACAAAATAAAGGGCTTTAACAATTACACACACACACACACACACACACACATATATATATATATATATATATATATATATATATATATATTATAACATAAAGTACGAGGCTTTAGACTAAATTAGGTTAGTTGCGAAAATAAATCATCTATAGGATGTAGCAAAGAAAAACACAAATAGTTTCTAGGGACAAAGCAGGTACCATGTCGTTATTCTTTCCAGGAAACCTATAAGTGAGTCCGGCAAATTGGCAATAGAAAGGTCCATAGTTGTTAAGACGGTAAATCCAGCGGCCGATATAGCTTGGGGAATTAACCGTGTACCGTTAGGTTTAGCTAATAGTAGAGCTGTGGGAAACTGACAAAGAACGTATTGGTGGTAGTGGGAGAGATTAGGGAATTCATAAAAACTAAATGATCGGGAGTTTTAAAAGGAGGTTGGACGAGAGTCTCGGAGAAAGGAAGACAGGTTCGTGGGGTGAAGGATGGAAGTGTTGTAAAGGGAAAAATTTTTTAAATTAAGTAGAGAGTCGAGCATACAATATCTTGTAACGAAAGTTAGTAACGCAGCTGGTGATGATCACGAGATTGGGGATAAGATTGAACAGTCCAGATGTGTGTTTACGAGGAAAAAACTATATCTTATTTTGTCCGACTATTTAAGTGAAGATCAGATGTTTATATTTTACGAATATTTTGTAGCAGTTTAGGAATAAAAAGTGTTTTTTCAAGGTGAACAGTGTAAAGATAAGCGATGATTTTAGATGTTTCTGCTATTTACAGATATGGGTTACATGCTGGGAGTAGAGGTGACTCATATGGAGGTATTAATTAGGTTGAAAATGTCTTGACGTTGAAAGCCTTACAAAGTACTGATAATCACAAAATCTCGATAATATCAAATGAAATGATAGATCTGAAACACTCCTGTTAATAACTAACAGCAACAACTTGGGGAAATTGATAATCTAAAGTAGAAGGAGATTTTGGTCATTGGGTGTAAGAAATTGGTACGGAAGTACATCTGCGGAATGTTTTAGGGATTGTATTTCCAAGGTTAAAAAAGGGGATGGAAAACATCAGTTCCTAAAGCAGATACTCAACTGGATGTGACGCGAGAAAAAAACGAGTGGAAAACCAAGTAGACGATGGAGAGAAGGAGTGAATACAGATTAATGCGATCGGGAAAGAATATTGAAGTTCAATGGAGGTGAAGGAAATCATGGAGAATGAACATGAAGAATGTTGCTCAAAGGAGTTCTAAAACAAATTTGTAAAAGCAGGTTCAATCTTCACTCGAGCTATTTGGTTTACTCTAAAATTTAGACATATAATAATATGGAAAAATTTCCTATAGCAACACTACGATTTTGATTATTGAGGACGAGCATAACGTGGGATCTATGCCAGTGTCAACTTATCCCGTATATAACTATAAATTATCAATATATATATATATATATATATATATATATATATATATATATATATATATATATATATATATATACATATATATATATATATATATATACATATATATATATATATATATATATATATATATATATATATATATATATATATATATATGTGTGTGTGTGTATGTGTGTGTGTGTGTAACCCTTTTTGCCAAGTGCCACCGCCAGCCCATCGAGCCGCTGCTAGGTAGTCCAGCCTACGGCCAGAACCCTGTGCATTGCTAGCCAAAATCTGCCAGAGAACCAGTAAGTGGACTTTATTTAAAAGCCTAACTCGCTGAGATTTAACTCTTTGTGTATCTTCGGGGAATGAGTTCATTTGAAGGCATATTATGACTAACTGGCCATTTTGTTTTAGGATTGTGTAAGAAATTTGTTAAGTAAATATAGTAACTGTTTTGTTGCAAGTTAGTAAAATATTTCGGTTTTTATTTATTGTAAATTCCCTTTTTGTTACAGCACAGATAGTAATTATTTTTATATCCCTAAACCTCTACTTAATCATCTAACATTTCTTTAACCTTCTGCATGTATATATATATATATATATATATATATATATATATATATATATCTGTTGTATAACCTACTTAGTTAACCAATAATTCTTATATAACCTTCTTCTTATCTTACTTCTTTTTCAAAAATTTAGGATTTTTCAAATTTACTTTAAGGTGAAAATTTATCCTTTCTAGGTTAATAATATAATTTCTTAGAATATTTTTCTTTAATTCAAACATTTAGTTTAATCGCAAAAATCCACTTTAATGTTTTCTATTAGATTTTAATTGATTTTACAAACTTCATTACGATTAATTTTTTTCATCAATCCATTCATTTGACTTTGGTATCTTAAACCCAATATAAAAAGCAATAGACATTTTAAAAACAAAATTCTTTCTAACAAATATTTTGAAATATTTTATATCTTTCTTGAAATTTTACAACAATCAATTTAAAACCCACATGAGAACAACTTCGGTTTTTCACAGTCTTTATCTCTAACATACCCTATTTCTATACCTGAAATTTATTTAAATATTTTTTATGACTTGAATTTACTTTATCGGATCCACATATTCTTTTTCTAAATTTTACTTTCTTATTTTATATCGTTCTGTCAAAACTCAACATAATTTATAAATTCTTAAATAATTTTGAAAACTAATTATTTTCTTTCATATACCCGTTTTTCCAGGTTAATCTCTACTCTACACAAGTTACGTTACAAAATATTCATATTTCATGGCTTCAACAAAGCGATAATCGATTCGAACTTATTTGACCAAATAATTTATTTGCATTTACATTAACTTTTAAATTTGTATTTATTTATTTTATGTTCAAAAGTGTCTTTTACAATTATTATAACTTTCAAAAATTTATTTTCAAACATTTTGATATGTACCTTTTCAATCTACAAAGGGAGTATTCGCCATTTTCGTTTAAGGTAGCTACCACCAACTAACGCTATCCCCTCCACTTTCTTTCTTAAACAAAGCCACTCCTCTCGCATTTTCTCCTTTTGCAAACTTATTTAAATTTAAACTTTAAAATTCCAAAAAGTTAGAGAGAGGGAGAGAGAGAGAGAGGGTGGTTGGGGCTAAACCTTCTGGAGTTAAGTCCTTCCTGGTCCGTCGTTGTCTTCTCTCCTCTCTTTTGTGGCAGACCATCTTGGATGTTGGGCTCGTCTAAAACTGGCGTCACCTCTGTTCCATTGTTCCCATGTTGCCGTCTGATGGAAACAAACAATACGCTTTTTCACGCGAAATTATGCATCTTTATTTATATTTTTAATTTAAACTCCTGGTTCTAGTCTTTTAACACTCTTTAAACGCTGTCTTTAAACTTTTCGAAATTAATTTTACTTCCGGCTTTGATCTACTCTTGGTTTTACGTTAAACTGTTCAAAATTACATTATATAAGTGAACTTAGTTACTTTTACTATAAATTGTTTAAACACTCCAATTTTAGGCACTGTTCCATTTTTATATTAGCACTGACTCAAACTGTTTTTCGACCTACTTTTCGGCAACAAATTTTCCCGCGGACGCTACGACATTGCTGTTAAACGACGAAAACCTCTATTGAAGAGTTTCCTCTCCAAAAGGGTTTTAAAACACACGGCGGTTAATTATTCGGTTTCCAATCTTCCAACAAACACAGACGCCTCAATATCTAGAGTGTAAACAACATCAATATAAAGTTCTACAGACTCAGTTGAATTAATTAATAAAGGTTAGCTTTTATCACAGAAATCCTACAACAGGAAACAGATGCATAGGCAATACGTTCAGCATTCCTTTATGTGATATTTATATTTTCTTACCTATAAGTATATTATTCATATTATATTTAATTATTGTTATATCCCGTCTTTATTTAAACAGGATTCGTTTATAGAAGTGTAACTTGTTACATTGTTTATAAATCACTCATGAACCCCCCCCCTCCCCCACACACACTGCAATCGGCTTAAATGTCACATTTCACCGTCGCAAGTGCAATTTCAGAAAGTGTAAATTTCATAAATTTTAAAAGGTTTTGCAGTCAATATAGCGAAGCCAAAGTAAAATAAAAATGTCTTGTGCATAATGTAATTTAAATTTAACGAGTTTAAGGGATAGAAATAAAGGCATTTTTTGGGATAAGTGGATTTTTAACGTATTTGAAGGGAGAAAAGGTTAAAATCCACCTAGAGAGACCATCGACATCCGAGGAGACGCAAAATGAAAAACGAAGAAAAAAGTGAAGAAACGAAAAACCAGATAAGGAGCCTCCCGAAGGAGTTAAATTAAAATGAAGAAAGTTGTGAATATTTCGACAACAGGGGGATAGTTCATGGGAATTCGCAAGCCGGACGGTAGCTAGACAAAACGATTTGGAGACAGGTGATTGGTCTAAAGCAGCCGGAAGGGGTTGACAACGCCTGAGAGTATAGAAGGGTATACTTTATCCCCCCAATGAGAGAGCGTTATTTGTGACCCCCACCACCAGCTAAGCCCCGCCCCTATTGTTTGATTGGTGTCCTGGATCGGGAGGGCCATCTTGTTCTGGTGACGTAATATTTTTTTAAAATATAAATGTGTATTGTGGGATCGAACCGTGGACGTTTGGTTTGCTGGCGTGTGACGCTAGCGACTGAGCTACGGTGTAGTCAGTTGTGTGTTGTGGTTGGATGGGGGTACAAGTATGCCATGAGTGTTGGTAGTTGTTTGGTTGTATGAAATAAGAGTAAAACGTGTATTTGTATAAAAATAAATTTTTATTGTGTTAATAATATGAATATAAATACAGAATTATACATATACGTAAAAAAAATAAAGATCTGACAATAGTTTTAGAAATTGACAGAGTTTAGAGGGAAGACTTGATTAACTATGATATTTTGCACATTCCACGTTCAGAAATAGTCGGTAGCGTTGTCTGCGGGTTTCCTGCATATGGGGCACCTCTGCAACCTTTCCGCACACTCCCTGCAATAAACGTGACCGCAGGGTAATATGGCAGTGCATGGTCGTCGTTCTAAGCAGACAGTGCAGTCTGCTATACGATAGCCACTGTTTCGGTCTCCTACATTCTGCTCTTCTGATGTTCTCTGTTTCAAAATAGAAAACAAAGAAGATAATTTTCTATTATTGTAAATGAATAGCATAAATATCATGTTTTACAAATTGTAACACTTACGACTACGCCTGAAGGGATTCGATCGGTCATTATCGCCTCCGCTTCAGCGACAGCCACTCTTCTTCGGCCCTCTTCGATTAGCTTATCTAGATCGCTCATCATTATCCGCCATACGCCGACCGCATAGAAATTTTCCTCGTATCCATCTCTTTGAAACGCTGCCACTTAGTCTGTTACGAGTCATTTTAGTATCTGCAGTGCATCAGCCGATACTCTACGAGCTGCATTTGCCCGTGCAATTCCCACAGCCGTCTAAGAAAATTAATTAGAAATGAAATTCAATTATAGTCCTCTGATATTACTGGTATTATCATCGTACAATAAAACTTACTGAATATTGAGGAGGATACCGTGTCCTACTTCCAAAGCAAAGGAAACAGTCGATACGGGAATGCTCGAGTCCTTGTATGTGCTTTAGTTCCTCCTCCAGTTCCCCCGAATGAGAAGCTCGATCTCTGAGTCTATTTACAACGTGATTTAATATTGCAGCCTATAAAATACAATTTATTAGTAATGAGCAAATAAGAATATAACAGTAATAATTTATTAAGAATACAATAATCACCGGTGTTGGGTGGTCAGTGTTGCTACGATCAGTCAAAGCTCCTCTGGTTCTAGAAGGAGTGTTTGTTCCCTGAAAGAAAAAACTTATTAGATGAAACTGTTAATAATCTAAACTGTTTGGAAAAGATAACAGTAAAAGCAGTTCATTAAGATATTGGGTGGTCGGTGTTGCTAAGATCAGTCAAAGGTACTCTAGGAGGAGTCGTAATGTTTGTTTCCTGAAAGAAAAAAACTTATTAGATATGAAAACTAAACTGTTAATAATCTAAATTGTTTATAATTACCTGTGACGTAGTAGGAGTCTCCCCACTATGATCAACTATCGATTGGGGTCTATAGTACGGTGTCCATGTAACCCCATGTAATATTGATGGAATACGTCTTTTGCGAACGATTTCGTTAGCATGATTATCTAATTCTTCCCAAATGCCCGTTTCATCGTAGCTAGAATCATCGTTGTTTGTTGTGTCATTAGACTGAAAACCAATGAAAAATTGCAATAACGAAACAAAAACTTTAACAAAAAAACAAACTATTTCTTACTCACCTCTGATTGATTAGAGGTCATCGTGTTTCTGAAACAAATCGATAGTTTCTGAAATAAATCGATAATTAAGTATTTGTTTAAAAGAGTATTTATTAATCAAGTCAGCTCCCCGTGGGATGAAATATGTCAGCTCCATTAAAATAGGTTACCCCTTGAAAAAAATTTACTGTCGTATTTCCATCATCACCATGTCTTACCGACGCGACGTGTAAAGACAAATTTACGTCTCTCCAACTCCGGAAGATCTTTCACTATAACAGATATCGTTTCGGGAAAAACGTAGTCTTTTTATATCGTCATCAAAGTCAAACTTGAATAGATGAACCGTGAACGGTTGTTACGAGCACAGATATTATACCGTATTCTTTTATTCTACGCCAACGAGATTAAAGGCACCAAAATTCGCTCGTAAACCGGAACCGCTCAGGTCAGCTCCCCGTGGGACGAACTCTAAGAGTTCGTCCCAGTGAAAACAGCTCCAGCCAAACGCTGTAATCAGTGGTGACCACTCCATTAAAATATGTCACCCCCTTGAAAATAAATACGAATTACGGTCGTATTTCCATCATCACCGTCTTACCGACGTGACGTGTAACGACAAATTTGCATTTTTCCAACTCTAGAAGATCGGAATCTTTCACTATTGCCGCATATCGTTTCGGAAAAAAGTAGTCTTTTTTATATCGTCGTCATCAATGTCAACTTGAATGGACGAGCCGTGAACGGTTGTTACGAGTTTTGCAAAAATACCGTATTCCATATTCAACGCCTCAATACCCAAAAGCCTCAAGTTAAAGATTTCATTTTTCTTTTTTTCGATCTGGAGACGCGTCAAGACGTTCGACCTACCTCCCGAAAAAAGAAAGTTTACTTTCCTCACCTTTTCAACACAGTGGCCAATGAAAATTATGTAGGTCCTATTCCTGCAAAGGAATACTACTGTCCTGACTCAATGTTCGAACAGAACAATACAAAATTCTTACAGTGGTACGATGAACAGGTCTCTTGTAGCCTAGAGTTCAGAAGAAATTTTCTCAAGCCAAACACAATAGGCATACTGAAAAAGAATGGATACAGACGCGTCGATAATCAATCCGCCATCGCTCTACAGTGGCTCGCATGGATCGAAGACCAGAACGGCTATCGACTGGAGCATGCCGGTAGAGGTCGTGAAATTAAGGTAGACACTATAAAGGTCGACGGACTATGTGACCGAACGAAGCCCGTATATGAATTTCACGGCTGTTACTGGCACGGATGTCCAAACTGTTACACATTTGGGCGTGATTCACCTCTAATCGACGACCCGTCAGACACTCATAGTGCACGACTGACCAGGACTAAAGCTAAGATTGCTAAGTTGTCTCGTCATTATAATGTTGTCGAGATGTGGGAGTGTGAATTTTATAGGAAGCAAAAATTAAACAAAACTATGGCATACCTTGATTCCCACCCTCTAATGCACCTCACACCACTAAACCCTCGAGATGCGTTTTTCGGCGGTCGTACAGGGAATGTAAAATCGTACCATATGTGTCAGGAAAACGAGAAAATTCGGTACATTGATGTTTGCTCCTTGTACCCCTGGGTGTGTAAGAACCGCGAATATCCGCTAGGACATCCTATAATACACGTCGGTAATAATGAGTGTAGATAAGCCGGAATGTCTGCTGACGGCCTCCTGAAATGTTCAGTCCTGCCTCCTCGGGAACTGTATCATCCAGTGCTGCCGGTCAGTATGAACGATAAATTGATGTTCATCCTATGCCGTACATGTGGCGACAACCTTATACCTGGAGACTGTACTCACTCTCTTGACGAACGGGCGTTGACAGGAACATGGACTATGGATGAGATACCCAAAGCTGTGCAGAAAGGTTACGTGATATTGGAAATGTATGAGCTCGGGCAATACGAAATGTCTTCATTTGACAAAGGGAACATACTGTTTACCGACTATATTAATACATTTTTAAAAATAAAGCAGGAGGCTTCATGTTACCCAGAATGGTGTCGTTCTGAACAAGACAAAATAGACTATGTCCAAAGCTATTTCGACAACGAAGGGGTTAGACTTGACGCGTTGAAAATTGAAAAAAATCCTGAGCCTAGTTCGTTGGCTAAACTAATGTTAAACTCTTTTTGGGGTACGTTTGGACAACGTAAAAACCAGGCAAAGACTACAATAGTAAGAGAGCCTAATTAACTGTTCAACTTGTTAACGTCGCCGTCAATTGATGTAATCAATATACAAGAGGTTCACGAGGACGTTGTCGTAGTGAACTGGTGCTACACTGACAACGCCTGTGATATACTACCAACAGTAAATGTCGTTCTCGCTGCGTTCGCTACAGCCCATGCTCGTCTTAAGCTCTATGAGTATTTGGACGTGTTGGGATCACAGCTCCTCTATTACGACACAGATAGTGTCATTTATCTCCACAAAGACGGTACGCACGATGTATCGACAGGAGACTACTTGGGGCAGATGACAGACGAAATGGCAGACTATGGTCCTTCTGCATACATTACAGAATTTGTTTCGGGAGGTCCGAAAACGTACGGCTACAAGGTAATGTGTCCGAAAAATGACAAAACCGTTACAGTTTGCAAAATTAAAGGACTGACTTTAAATCTCCGCACCTCAGGTTATTTGAATTTCGATTCTTTAAAGAAACTAGTATTGAATGAACAAACAGAGGAGGATAGCAAAATGGTCGATGAACCGCGTATACGTCGCAGAAAGGATCATGGTGTTGTTACTGTGTGTGAAACAATAATGTTCAGAGCCACAGGTGCGAAAAGAAAAGGTAACGGGAATTTTGATACGTTACCTTATGGGTACTGTAAGGTTCCACGCCTAGAATGATTCCCATCATCCTGAACGGTATTATGTTGTGAAATCAAGTCGTTCCATTTTAGTTTTTGTATGACCTAAGCTGTGTGGAGATCCTAGGTTGAATGAATGGGCCCTCTGTCACGGTCTAATCGCCTATAAGGTTGTGTGAATGGATAAGTGCTGTAGCAACAAAAGAACATAGCTTCTGTTTTGGCAGATTGTGTGTTTGTATTGAATAAAGTACCTTTTTGCAAAACTGCTCCAAGCTTTTCCTGCTAAGATTTCGTCGGCTACGCATCTTCTATCTGAATCACTGTAGTTGCTGTAGGAGATATCGTGTTGTTTACAGGCTTCGTCCAACGGATTTATACCTATCACCGCGTGCCAACCGTGTCTTCAATTTTGATCCCGGTGCACAATTATTGTACGAAGGTAAGTGTAACTCGACTGGAAGTAAATCCATGGCTTTATTCAAAACACCAGACACTAGTCCACGTCCTGTCTTTACGACACCGCGATTACGACTAACATCTGTTTTCCGTTTGACTCCCATTTTATTAATGATTCATAACAGTCACTACGCCTACTTATAAAATATGTCTTTCAAGATTGCATATAACTCCCGGAGTCTAGTCGTCTTCATGTATCGTATTTTCAAAACATCGAAAATATCCTTTTCAACTGCCGTCACACTTTCCAGGAATTCATTGTACACAAAAACCTGATTGTCGGCAGTGAAAAAATAAAGATTTCCGTCCATGTATCTGAAACCGCCACGCAAAGTGTTTGGTAAACCGTGGTAGATATCGGTCATAGGTCCTTGATATAAACCGGTGTACCTACATTCATCATATCTCATCAAATAGGCGTTGTAGTAGAGGACAATTGTTTTACCAAGATGGCTGTTGAAAATAGCGTTAACCGTCTTCATCGGTCGTCCTATCCAATCTTTCAGCGTGTACATATATCTTTTCAAAAGACTAGGATATTATATAGCGTAAACCCATCCGTGAGCAATGAGCACCACATCTCCGCTGGGTGATTGATAAACGGCGGTAACGTTTGTAAAATCAGGTCGCAAATAGTTTAACCATTCCTAAGTGATTTCGGGTTTCGGAACAACTTCTCTCTTATTCGGATTCAAATTCAATATCCATACATACTGTCCGTGAAACAAGTACATATGTTTCATCGCTGTTAAAACGGCGTCAAAGCCGAGGACAGAACATAAATCGATAGTGTTTATTTCTGTTTCGATCGTCGTAGGGCTACAACGAGCGGTGGAGCTGATGGTAGTAGGGGTAGTAGTGCTTGTGGTGGTAGTGCTTGTGGTGGTAGTGCTTGTGGTGGTAGTGGTGGAGGGTGTAGTGGTAGTGGTGGTTGGTTTTGCACCATATAGATACTGAATATTATTAATATCATCTGAAGAAAGGTCTAAATAATACATACTGGATATATTTCGGTTGGTCGTATAGGCATACATAATCGAATCTCGTTTCTTATTATGAGACCGTCCTAGAGCGTGCCCTATTTCGTGGACCAGAACAACGTATAACGAGTTATGGCCATTATCAGATGTATTCATTGTAAAATCCTACTCTTCTTCGTTATCGAAGTGTATCTCTACTTACGATTGAAGCACATGAGGCGCAAAAGCGTGGGCAACTACTCTTCCTCTACCGTCAAACCTAGTACCGCACCTTGTGCCTTATTATTTACAGCCTCGTAAAATTTACCTCTACTGCGTAAAGGTAGCGACGAAGGTCTAGGACCGTATTTCACATTGTAGATAATGCCTACACAACACTTTACACTGCTGATAAGCTTGTACACCTTTATAGGACCGACTATGGGAATTGTCCTTTCCGTGACAATTCCGTACTACACAACGGGATGCGTACGGCAATGAACAGCTGTACTGTAACATGTCGAGGTATACTTACGTGTACTCTATGCCTCCGTGACTGAGAGTCAAAGTCCGATTGAAAAAATCAGGAAACGGCCGGAATCTGGATACCAAGTTTTGCGGATGGCGAACAGTTCCTCTCAACATGTGTTCATTGTATAATACCAATTCAAATGGTACACCTCCTTTATCACATTCGTGCATGAACCTAATCCAAATGTCTCGATTATAAATTCTATTTGCGGATGTGATCATTAACCGAATTATAGGCGGTAAACTCTTGCTGTACGATCCGAACCGCTTATGTCACCAGCATCGCCTATTAAATACATGTCCATGTCTATTCGTACGGCTACAGTAGTTTCCGCAAAACCTCTTCCTATGGGGATAATAGAAACAACATAAATTTGAGTTTGGTGTTTTCGTAGTGCCGCTATTAACATATGGCGAAATACCATTATAAGTGTATATACGCATTATAAATCTTTTACGAATGAATCAAACCCAATTCTGTATCGACCGTGATCTATATCGCTGTCTTTATCTATTACTATAAAACCGAATTTCTCTTTCCAGGCTGTTGCGCAGAGCTTTTTGAAAGTGTTAAACGACACGTCCGTGCCTACGTAATCCGAATGAATGTGTCTTAAATTCATATCGTCCTTTTTAAATACAACAATCAGATTGGTATTGTCTCGGATTAAATGTTTGGGAATCCTACTGTACGTTTGACCGAGATAAAAAGAATCAATTGAACTATGTCTCCCCATACTGAAGTAGTTACGTATATTATCATGTTTTTCACACTGTATATCGTCAAAAATCATAATGGAATTCGGTTCCGCTTCATGTGGATTGATGATGTTGTCGTTATCACTGTACGGAAAATAACCGATAACCGATTCTTCCATCACCTTAGACAGAAACTCATATATCGGTTGGTGAAATGATTTTGAAAAAATATATATGTTGGCGAACTTCAGCCCGTTTGCCTCGAACAAAAGATTGAAAATTACATTTGTTTTACCGCAATTTGAAGGACCACACACAATTGCTCTAATAGTGTTGGGCAATAGGGGACTGTGTCGAATTCTTTTCTCCTTTTCACCTACATAAACGTCGAAATTATGTAGCTGCATCGTATATGTAGCAACCACTACACGCATCTTGAAAGAAGTAACCAGAATGAATCAATTGTGTGAAAAACCTGATATTTATTTTCGAAACATATATTCTATTGCAGTATAAAGCAATTGTAACACATTGACTCTGCAACTATTACTTTTCCATTGACGTCATCGCACGCTCGTGGCCGGATGCGTGTAAGGTCAGTTGGGACAAAGCAATTGCGACCAGTACTTTTCCATTCACGTCATCGCTTGCACATGGCCGGATGCGTATGGGCGCAGCTGGCCGGATGTGGTAAATTGTTTCGCAGCATAAATTTATTTTTATCTACCCACGAGTTGTGCTTTTTATCGAAACGTTGTCATTCCACAAGAAGCTTATCTCCTTTACGGCGCAAAACCTTTTCCACCAAATAAACGTCGCCAACATTTGTTCGACCTAATTCTTCAGCATAAAACCCACCTTTTAATATTTCACCTCTCGAATCTTGTAAAATGTAGGTTTTAGGTGAGGACGGTACAACAGCGAACACGGTAAATACTTCTTGCGTCCAGTTTGGATAAAATCCTTTCAAAAAAACTTTTTTGTATTTGGATATTCTAACTCTCTCGTCAACCTGGAATGATCGCGATTGAGGTATAGTACGACTATTTACTTTTTTTTTCTAGCCAACAGCATTGCTTCATGTTTTTTTCTCACCTGACACGGTTTCATACCAATAGTACTGTGTACGGTTTTGTTGTATGACTTTACAATATCATCTAAAAAATCAGTCCATTTATGACTACCGCGAGCCGTAAATTCTAACCACATTTTACTTTCCACAGTTCTGTTTAACCTTTCTACGATGGAAGCTTTTTTCTCGGTGTAAGTGTGATAGTGAATAATTTTATAGGTTTTCAATAAGTTTTGAACAGATTTGTTAAACCATTCTTTACCCTGATCGGTCTGAAAATGCTTCATACTGTGTTTCTCTAGTATAGGCTTTAATGCTGAAGCTACTTCGGAACCGGTTTAAGATTTTATCGGCACGCAAATTTTGATAAACAGTTAATCATAGTCAATATATACTTATAGTCTTTGTTTTCCTTTGGATAGGGAATCATCTCAACTAAATCAGCTTGATAAAGATCGTTTACACCTTTCAAAGTAACACTACGTGTTTTAAAATTTCTACGAGCCGGCTTATGAAGCTCGTTAGCAATAGCACATCTAACGTTCATTTCAAAACTGAACACCTTGATTTTACTTTTATTACTTTTAAACCAACTGACTAGGTTTCCATCAACACCCAGGAGGTACAGTTGAAGTCGTTCTTGTTTTTTGGACGCTTCCCCAGGAGTGAGAAGCATTCCAAGGCCTATCCTCCCAGGCGATCAGTTTTTGTCGTTCAATTTTACTTTTAATTCCATCCACACACACACATTCAAACTTATAGACGATTAAGTCGAGACAGCGGACCATTCAACCTAGGTTTCACACACACACACACACACACACACACACACTGCAACGTCCCCCGCCCCTCTTATCCGTCCCTACTACCACTGCTCTACGCGGTTGCCGTGTTGTTTAAATCCTTTCTTGCAGAATACCAAAATTTAATTGTTTACAAGAAAACAAATTTATAAACAACCAAACATCTGTCTATCACACTGCTGGTAAAACCGTGCTAAACTCCCTGAGTTAAGTGTATGTTTCCCGCTCGTAGGGCCAAGCCCACAACAAGCCTATTCCCGCTGACTACTATTTAAAATACATATAAACACTCCTAAATTAGTTTATCAATTGTGTATGGTCTAAGTATAGTCACACATGTCAAATTAATAGTCAGCTGGAAAGAAACACATTTAGAATAATACACATAATAAACACAGAGTCTTACCACCTGATGATGATCTGCAGAGACAGCAAGGGTACGTGCAAAATATGATTGTGTTTAAAAAATACCTATTTTAAAAGGCTCCTGTGTCCTCTTAAACAAAATCTGCCAGTAGATAAATCTCTGGACTTTTACACAAAAAACCAACTAATCTTTAGACTAGCTCATGAAGTTAGTAGAGAGAAACTCTTTAAAATATTAGGCTTTATCTATTGCCATTTAATGAAATTTAATTAAATTTGTTTACTGATTTAATAATCATTTTTATATTAGTTGGAAAAAGCTAAACAGTACTACTTTATCCTTTTAAGTATTACACAATTATATTAACAAAACAATTCACTGAGTTACTTCTTGTTTCTTATGCTTTAAAAAATTATACTTTGCATATAGATTGATTACATTGACATAAACGTAAAATTATTTTCCAAATTACACATAATAACATTTTATCTCCCATATGGAATTGGTAAAATCATAATTTGTAATATTCGAAAATTTCTCATTTCCTTTAAATAAACGGCTTATGGCCAAAAACCCTTTGTAAGTTTAATATTCATAATTTTAAATATTCTGAACACATAAATTCATTTACTTAGCATACAATTTATTAAAATTTTATAAAGAGTGAAGTCATTGTTTTAAGCTTGCAGATTTGTTTGAATTTAATAAAATTAACTAACTAAATTTGTCGTGACTGGTATCGAATAAAGAAAATGACTTGCCAAAGATGTTCCTGCCGGTCCACGGGGTCCCTCGTCTGGATTCCCTGGTCCTTGGATACCGGAAGTCGCCATCCCTGGTTCGTCGGTGGTGGTTTCCCTCTATTCGAGCGTCCTGGAGGCTGAGTCTGGAGCCTTCAGCCTTTGGTGGTCCTGGATGTCGAAAGCGCTGAGGTTATGGTCCATCTGGCCTTGTGACGGTCCTACTCACGGTCCAGCATAGCGTCCCGCGGCACCTCGTATTTAAAAAATTATTACAGACTGTCTCTAAAGGCTTAGAGACCAAGTATATATAGCGGTGAATTTAACCTACCTCACCCCGCCTGCAAAGCTTGCTATCGCTCGATTTATTCCTTGTACAGGCAAGTCGGGCAACGAATCTGTTTTAGCTTGCATGGTTTGATTATTAATTTTGGAACACTGAAAAATGTCTATTTTATTTAAACTGCTCTAACCTTTTTGTTTCTTAAGTTTTTTGAATTTTGTTTTCTCTAATGCTCATTCTAGCTTATTGTGGTTCTTTTAAAATGTCGATGAAAGTTCTACGTGGTTTGGTTCATAATATAGCTTTTTTAGGCACTTAGAATTTTTTCGCTTCACTCCCGATGTTCAAATTTAGTTAGTTATTACAAATTTATTTTATAACATTCTTTAATTTAGCTTAACTATTCTATCTAAGGTTTTATTTAATTTTTCTCTCTTTATTAATTGTATAATTCCCTACTTGATTATTTTAAAAACAGCTTTATTTCTAAAAAACAGGAAATTACTTATTTCCCACTTGCCACGGTCTCCCAGACCGTTGCAATTTCCCTGCTTGAGAGGTTAAAAATGTTTTACTTTGTTAAAATATTTTTTACCAATTCCTTATCTTACTCTTACTTAAACTATCTTATTCTATTACAAACATTACCTTATTATTACTCTCTTGTCTCTTGAGAAGTTTTCACCCTGAAACACTTCAAACACAAGTCAATTAGCAATTTATTAGTCACTTCTGTCTACACTAAATTTTATATTGTCAATTGACACATTGTTCACCACACTAATGGCTGTCATTTCCTTTATCTATTTACCACGTCAATTTCATTTATACTAGTTATGGCTTTAAAAACAACGACTTCCTAACAAGCCTACTTGCAATTAAAAACCTAACTAATTCTACAATACTATTTTTTAAACATATTCCTTTTATATCTTAAGTATTACGTATTATTGTGTCAGCTGTGGAAGTACAGTTTATCTAGTTTAATTTGTTTACTTTCCGATAAACCTTTCGTAGCGGCCAACTATTGCGTGGATTCCACATTCCATTTTACCTGACAAGGTCAATGAGCTGGCTTGTAAACGTTCTAATAAAGTACGACAACAATTCGACTTATCATATTAAAACGAAACGAACCTTGCCTTCAAATTCTCTATCTTTAGATTGTACAGTTTATAAAACTGGCTTGTGTCCAGATTATCGAAGTCCACTTGATAAATCTTGATTGCTTCTGTTATTCATGCAAAGTTTCTTATTGTTGCGACCTTGATCGTTAGTACACAAGTTTTCTTGTTTTATATTGTACAGTCAAAGTCTGATCTAACGACCCACCATTTCATGCACACAAATTTCTTGTTTTATATTGCAAGGTCTGACCGCGTATTTGTTGTACAAATTATTAAAATTCGCCTGCTATCTCCCTGATTGTTGCTTGATTTAACCAGCTTGTTTGATTTACGCAGTGAATGTAGCTCGCCAATGTTTGCTCAGTACACAAAGACTTCCTGAATAATACTTTGTGATATTGCTTCAGTTATTAAATAGTTTGTTTTACATTTAAACATTTGTCCCTTTATAAATAAGTAGCTAATCTTAAAGTCTAGATTTAGCCTTATTCAATTACTGCTTATTCTTGTTTTTACTTTAAATCAGTTTATTAATCATTCTGACAATTTTATTCCTGCTTAACTTAGCTTATCGCTCGCGTACTGGTTCTATTATTGCAGCAATATTCTAATTTGGCATTTCCGTATTTTCTGGTTCCTGATCAGTGTAAAGTTCACATTCTAGAATCCCTTTACTCGTCATAAAGCTTCTTAATGTTTTTAGTATCATATACAATTTTACAGAATACATTATAAGATATTTTATAATTGTTGACACAGTTGATTTGATTAATTGTAACAAAACAGGTTATTGTTCCTGAGTTTGCCTCTTCTCCCTTAAACTTTTCTCGTTAAACATTTTGGACTTCCCGTAGAACATCCTATTGACTTTGTCCTGTTTTAAATACATTTAGGCTTTTTTGCCCTCTACTATTTTGGTACGTCCGGCTTATTTTGTTGCAAGGAATGTTTTTATAAAGTCGTTCCCCGCCCGTCCGCCGGATATTTCATTGCGGCCGTGTTTACAAACACTGGTGATTGCCTTAACCTTGAGCCTTTGTTTACATTTGTTCGACTTGGTGGGTCTTTCATTCAAACCATCTGAAGACTTTATTATGAATTATTGTAACCTAGACAATTCTGGTTTATTTAAAATACAGCGGTTATTATTGGTACTGCCTATCTTAATAATATTTAGTTTAAAATATCTTTTACTCTTCATAAAACCTTTTCATTAAACACGTCTGAATAATTGTTTATCAATTCTTGTAACTTCAACATTTCTTGTTTGTTTAATATGCAATGATTATTTGTATTTTCCAACTTAATCGTATTTAGTTTAAGATATGTTTTACGCGTTCTGATTTTCTTTCTGCGCTTGGCGTTACGCCATTGTGCATAATTCCTGTATTTTATTTTTGTTTTTGATTTATTGTTGCTTGGTTTATTTTGGTAATTTTGATACTGGTGAGATTTACTTTTAAATTTATTTTTAGCAAACAATTTGGACTTCGTTTTCAAGCAAGATTGATTAGAATTAAAGTGCTTTGGAATTCTTGTTAAGTCTAACTGATTAGTTTCCCGACAATTAGGTCTTTCCCTAACTTGTTGGAATTTTATTTGTTTCGGCTTGTAGCCATTTTTATTTAATTCGTTGAATCCTCCCTCGTCATTATTTAATTTGTTTGTTGTAGGTTTGGTTAACCCATTTTTTGCTTTGTTTAATCCCGTTAGCTTACTTGATTCCGTTCTTTCACAGTTTAATAATTCACTCTCCCTTGAATTTTCGCACAACTTGTTATTGAAATTTTTGGTAATCTCGTTCTTAACTTTATTCGTTGACAATTGTTTTGATTTTATTGTTTGTTCCCCGCTTGTATCGTTGGAACATCTTACATTTTTAGTTATATTTTTGTTTAGTACTTTTTTACTTTTTAGTTTGTTACCACCTAACTCGCACAAGGACCCATCTTCCTGGCCCTTGCCCGTGAACAGCCCCGTCTGCTCGCTATTCACTATCGGGCCCTCCAATGTCGGCTCTACAGGTGTTAATTTGCCGTCTTTAATTGGCCCGCCTATAATAGGCGAACTTATTATATTTATTTCCTGTTCCCCGCTTGTAACGTCGGAACACATTACATTTTTGTTAGTATTTTTGTTTATTATTTTATTAATTTTATTACATCCTATCTCTTGTCTTATATCACCTTTATTATTATTCGATACAAGAAACTCCTGGTGCAGCAGATATCCATCAATCTCATACGTCATAAACGATCTCTCCATGTTTATCCGGGCTTTTAACGCACACAAAGTATTTGCTCCCAAGATGAGGTCAACCCGTAGATTGTCCACAATCAAGAAAACAAATTCCTTTGTGTGTCCGTTTAATGTTAGAGGTAGCATCGTTTGTAATTTGACTCGTTTACAGGTTGACCCTAATGCTGTGACTATCGCTACGTTAGCTATAGGTAGCTCATAGAATAAATTCCCGTTTTGTTTTAGGGCTATGTATTTTTCTGTTTTAATCACAGACATTTGGGCACCTGTATCAACTTGTGCAATTAACTTATGGTCTTTAATTTCGCACTCTATCACTGGACACTGGTCTATATTCTCCAGTTTTATAACCGAGTCAATTCTTTCCTCTAACAAATCGTCCCTAATAGACATGGAAAAACCGTCTAGGCTGATCTTATTATGACGGTAAACCGGCTTTTCCTTCTGTCTCTCGCTCTGAATTATTTTTGACTTCTTTTTGCTTCGGATCTCTAACCTGGTTAACTTATCTCCCTGATTGTTGCCAGAGATCCTCATATTTAGTTTTTTGACTTGTGGTCGCTTGGTCCGGGGATAGGCGATTTAGGATGAGGGTTTTTAGGATACTTGGTCTCTTGGTATTTTGCGGTATCACCATGGGACCTTAGGTTAGGGTTAGGTTGTTGGTTTGGAGCAACCTGCCTCTGTTGACTTCTTTGAGCGATCCCATTACCATTTCCGTTGTCAGTAACGCTGTCTAGCTGTTGTAGGAAAACTATCGCTTGTTTGATGTTACTTGTGGGGTTCCCCACACTAGCTAGCTGAACGTTACTCCCAAAATGTTTCATCAACATGAAAATTAGATGGTTCTCTGGGATTATCGGGTCTAAGTTTTTCGCCCTGTTTACCATCATAATAAAATACTCTGCCATAGAGTATGGTCCATTATTATGGTAGCGCTCTTGATTTATTTGTCTGCGTATCCGATCCTGCTGGCGATAACTCCTGAAATGCTCCGTGAATTCCTGCCTGAATTCAGAATAAGTGTCTGTGTTGTTCTTGATGGCTTTCCACCATGCATCCGCTGCCTCTTTCAAATATCGCTCTACGATCTTTAATTTTGCAGTCTCGTCCATAGTATTGTCTATCTCGGAAAATAGGTCTTCTATTTCCCCTAGGAATGTCATTGGATCCTCTTTGTCATTCCCCCAGAACTCAATTCTACGGTACGTGGCCTCCCCGTTCCTGTCTATTACCCTTGGTAAGCAAACTTGTGTTACTATTCCTGCTCCAGCTGTTTGCTTTACTTTTGCAACTTGTTGCTTTACTGATTTAATGTCCTCTTGGATATTCTGTACTTTTTCGTTTAATTTAGCCGTTTTTGTTTCCGTTTTAGTTTTTAGTCTCTCTATTTCCGTCTCATGTTCGCTTAACTTTTCATATATGTGGTTTGTCTTAGTCTCATTTTCTTTTTGGTAGTCATCGAATTTTAATTGGAAAGCCTCCCATAACCGTTGTCTCTCCATTTTCTCTTCGGCTTTTTCCTTCTCTCTCAGTTGTCTCTCTTCCTCTCTCAATCGTTTCTCTTCCGCCTTTTCTTTTTCTCTCAACTGTTTCTCTTCCTCTCTCCATCGTTTTTCTACCTCCTTCTCTTTCTCTCTCAATTGTTTCTCTTCCTCTCTCCATTGTTTTTTTGTCTTCTCTCTCCTTCGCCCTTTGTTCTGCTTCCTCTCTCAATTGTTTCTCCTCCTCTCTCAATCGTTTCTCTTTTTCATCTCTCTCTTTCTCTCTTTGTCTTGCTTCCTCCTTCTCTTTCTCTCTCAATTGTTTCTCTTCCGCCTTCTCATTCTCTCTCAATTGTTTCTCCTCCTTGAAAAAGGCCATCAATTTCTCCATCTCGGGTTTAGACATTTTGATTTTCTATTTATTATTCAATTAATTATTTATTCCCTTATTTCTTTCTTTTTGATTTGGTTTAGGCCAGATGGTTCCTACCCGCTCTTTCGACTAAATCTTTATTCAAATTTAGTTATTTATTTATTTTATTTTTATTTGTACGCTCTTGCACTCGTTTATATTATTATTTAAAAATTTAATTACATTATTTAAAACATCTGACTTCATTTATTTAAACTATCTCGATTTATTTCTATTATTTAACTATTTAATTTTGATATAGGGAACCTGTTCAAAGTCCCTACCGTTCGGGCGCCAATTCTGCAACGTCCCCCGCCCCTCTTATCCGTCCCTACTACCGCTGCTCTACGCGGTTGCCGTGTTGTTTAAATCCTTTCTTGCAGAATACCAAAATTTAATTGTTTACAAGAAAACAAATTTATAAACAACCAAAAATCTGTCTATCACCCTGCTGGTAAAACCGTGCTAAACTCCCTGAGTTAAGTGTATGTTTCCCGCTCGTAGGGCCAAGCCCACAACAAGCCTATTCCCGCTGACTACTATTTAAAATACATATAAACACTCCTAAATTAGTTTATCAATTGTGTATGGTCTAAGTATAGTCACACATGTCAAATTAATAGTCAGCTGGAAAGAAACACATTTAGAATAATACACATAATAAACACAGAGTCTTACCACCTGATGATGATCTGCAGAGACAGCAAGGGAACGTGCAAAATATGATTATGTTTAAAAAATACCTATTTTAAAAGGCTCCTGTGTCCTCTTAAACAAAATCTGCCAGTAGATAAATCTCTGGACTTTTACACAAAAAACCAACTAATCTTTAGACTAGCTCATGAAGTTAGTAGAGAGAAACTCTTTAAAACATTAGGCTTTATCTATTGCCATTTAATGAAATTTAATTAAATTTGTTTACTGATTTAATAATCATTTTTATATTAGTTGGAAAAAGCTAAACAGTTTTTATTGGTTATTTGACACAGGATGAATTGCAAATAATGTTGATTTTTATGACATATTTAATTCTATTTATTTAAATAAAAAAGAAAATTTACCCTTTTAAGTATTACACAATTATATTAACAAAACAATTCACTGAGTTACTTCTTGTTTCTTATGCTTTAAAAAATTATACTTTGCATATAGATTGATTACATTGACATAAACGTAAAATTATTTTCCAAATTACACATAATAACATTTTATCTCCCATATGGAATTGGTAAAATCATAATTTGTAATATTCGAAAATTTCTCATTTCCTTTAAATAAACGGCTTATGGCCAAAAACCCTTTGTAAGTTTAATATTCATAATTTTAAATATTCTGAACACATAAATTCATTTACTTAGCATACAATTTATTAAAATTTTATAAAGAGTGAAGTCATTGTTTTAAGCTTGCTGATTTGTTTGAATTTAATAAAATTAACTAACTAAATTTGACGTGACTGGTATCGAATAAAGAAAATGACTTGCCAAAGATGTTCCTGCCGGTCCTCGGGGTCCCTCGTCTGGATTCCCTGGTCCTTGGATACCGGAAGTCGCCATCCCTGGTTCGTCGGTGTTGGTTTCCCTCTATTCGAGCGTCCTGGAGGCTGAGTCTGGAGCCTTCAGCCTTTGGTGGTCCTGGATGTCGAAAGCGCTGAGGTTATGGTCCATCTGGCCTTGTGACAGTCCTACTCACGGTCCAGCATAGCGTCCCGCGGCACCTCGTGTTTAAAAAATTATTACAGACTGTCTCTAAAGGCTTAGAGACCAAGTATATATAGCGGTGAATTTAACCTACCTCACCCCGCCTGCAAAGCTTGCTATCGCTCGATTTATTCCTTGTACAGGCAAGTCGGGCAACGAATCTGTTTTAGCTTCCATGGTTTGATTATTAATTTTGGAACACTGAAAAATGTCTATTTTATTTAAACTGCTCTAACATTTTTGTTTCTTAAGTTTTTTGAATTTTGTTTTCTCTAATGTTCATTCTAGCTTATTGTGGTTCTTTTAAAATGTCGATGAAAGTTCTACGTGTTTTGGATCGTAATATAGCTTTTTTAGGCACTTAGAATTTTTTCGCTTCACTCCCGATGTTCAAATTTAGTTAGTTATTACAAATTTATTTTATAACATTCTTTAATTTAGCTTAACTATTCTATCTAAGGTTTTATTTAATTTTTCTCTCTTTATTAATTGTATAATTCCCTACTTGATTCTTTTAAAAACAGCTTTATTTCTAAAAAACAGGAAATTACTTATTTCCCACTTGCCACGGTCTCCCAGACCGTTGCAACACACACACACACACACACACACTCGTGCAACAAATATTTTATACCTTTTGCAAAAAGGTATTTTATTCAATACAAACACACAATCTGTCAAAACAGAAGCTATGTTCTTTTGTTGCTACAGCACTTATCCATTCACACAACCTTATAGGCGATTAGACCGTGACAGAGGGCCCATTCATTCAACCTAGGATCTCCACACAGCTTAGGTCATACAAAAACTAAAATGGAACGACTTGAGTACAGTCTCCAGGTATAAGGTTGTCGCCACATGTACGGCGTAGGATGAACATCAATTTATCGTTCATCCTGACCGGCAGCACTGGATGATACAGTTCCCGAGGAGGTAGGACTGTACATTTCAGGAAACCGTCAGCAGACATTCCGGCTTATCTACACTCATTATTACCGACGTGTATTATCGGATGTCCTATCGGATATTCGCGGTACTTACACACCCAGGGGTACAAGGAGAAAACATCAATGTACCGAATTTTCTCATTTTCCTGACACATATGGTACGATTTTACGACCGCCGAAAAACGCATCTCGAGGGTTTAGTGGTGTGGAATCAAGGTATGCCATAGTTTTGTTTAATTTTTTCTTCCTATAAAATTCACACTCCCACATCTCGACAACATTATAATGACGAGACAACTTAGCCATCTTAGCTTTAGTCCTGGTCAGTCGTGCACTATGAGTGTCTGACGGGTCGTCGATTAGAGGTGAATCACGCCCAAATGTGTAACAGTTTGGACATCCGTGCCAGTAACAGCCGTGAAATTCATATACGGGCTTCGTTCGGTCACATAGTCCGTCGACCTTTATAGTGTCTACTTTAATTTCACGACCTCTACCGGCATGCTCCAGTCGATAGCCGTTCTGGTCTTCGATCCATGCAAGCCACTGTAGAGCGATGGCGGATTGATTATCGACGCGTCTGTATCCATTCTTTTTCAGTATGCCTATTGTGTTTGGCTTGAGAAAATTTCTTCTGAACTCTAGGCTACAAGCCCATCGAAAATAGAAAACATAACCGTTGGAGACCTGTTCATCGTACCACTGTAAGAATTTTGTATTGTTCTGTTCGAACATTGAGTCAGGACAGTAGTATTCCTTTGCAGGAATAGGACCTACATAATTTTCATTGGCCACTGTGTTGAAAAGGTGAGGAAAGTAAACTTTCTTTTTTCGGGAGGTAGGTCGAACGTCTTGACGCGTCTCCAGATCGAAAAAAAGAAAAATGAAATCTTTAACTTGAGACTTTTGGGTATTGATTTTCATGTAAAAACGATGGTTAGCCGGTTTTTACTCTAAGCACATTTTACAATAAACCTCTCCACACTGATGTGTGGTTTTACGTTCTAGAGTCAATATTACCCTCTCACACATTAAACATTTTCTAATATACTTGCAAACGCTTACGGAATGTGCGTTGTAACATTGCTGGTTCATAAAGTGATGGTTACAGTCACCGCATTGTATACCTCTGTTGTCGTCTAGCACACACGGCGGAGTCCGTTTACAAGAATAACAGATAGCTGAACATCTGTGTTTGCCTAAATTGTTGTACGGTGTTCGACATGCTTCACAGTAGAAATGACACGCAAACGAGCTAGTTAAACTGGTAATCACATTAAAATGGGACTTGTGAAATAGCAAATTTATTTTATACTTGGGATTGTTCACATTACCTTCAAATAACACATGCCTACCTCTACTACCCTAACTGTACACCGTGATTTTATATTCAGTGAAATGATTTTGAAACGCTTGTAACTCATTCACACCAGCACCTGACTCGGTAATTTCTACATTAGCGTCAGCCATTAGTTGCTGTGCCCTAACGGTCTGACGTTTACCTTTGTTCTGTATTATAGCTTTATATTCTTTGTCATTTTGCGCCCGAGCAATGCCAACCACAAGAGCACAAGGCAAGCACAAAGCATCTTTATTTTTAATTACAACGATTCCCGTTCTGCTGTGACACTCTTCGTCAAAGTTATTGTAAATCCCACGCCTACGTCGACCCCGGCCTACAGGTACTCTAACCTTGGTACACGATACCTGGAAGGTATTACCTGACATAAATCCCTCAGCGTTACTCTGGACTATTCCGCCAAAAACCCTCCAAAGCATGTCTGACGTTATTTCCGAAGCAGGTCTGAAGGCCACGTACCCAGGTGTACGATTCTGAAAGTTTATGCTAGTCATAGTAATACAAAGACGATCTTCGTCTGTTGTACCCCTAGTCACAGATTCGACCAACTCTTGAAGTCCCTGTCTAACCCATTTAATCTCTCCTACACCTTCAGGGGGTGTATTGAATTTAAAAACAATTTTATTCCCGTATAAACGGAATTTCTTTACATAAGTTTGCGCATTAGAAAAAATATACACGGCCATAATATAGGTTTTATTTTAAGAAGTCAAATTAGAAACCGAGATAGGATAACAATCACATTACCTCTTTGAAGTCAGAATGAGACCGGAGTATACTGAGTAATATACGGGTTTATATAGCTACCTGTTTAGAGGGGGGGACATAGGTCAGCGATTTCTAATCTTTTCACTGCACAACACAACCGCGAGTGGGAGAGAAAATTCAACGATTTCACACTGCACGACACAACCTCGAGTGCGGGAAAAGGTCAATGATTTCTAAACTTTCCGTTGCGTTACACAGCCGCTTGTAAAGGGCAACTACGTCATGGGAACTTTCCAATGCACAAAGGACGCGTGGGGAGTTGCACAGTATATAAGACGGTACCAACATACAGAGAGCATCAGTCTTCAGCGCTTTGTAGTTAGGTGTGTTGCGTTTTATCTTACTTATAAATACTGCAAGTCAGCTCTCCAAGAATTCAACCGTTAACCGGTTCAATGCGGTTCCGGTTTACGAGCGAATTTTGGTGCCTATAAAGTCGTTGGCGTTGAATAAGGAATACGGTATTATTTGTGCAAAACTCGTAACAACCGTTCACGGCTCATCCATTCAAGTTGACTTTGATGACGACGTTATAAAAAAGACTACTTTTTTCCGAAACGAAATACGGCAATAGTGAAAGAATCCGATCTTCCGGATTTGGAAAAATGCAAATTTGTCGTTACACGTCACGTCGGTAAGACGGTGATAATGGAAATACGACCGTAATTCGTATTTATTTTCAAGGGGGTGACATATTTTAATGGATTGGTCACCACTGATTACAGCGTTTGGCTGGAGCTGTCTTCACTGGGCCGAACTCATAGAGTTCGTCCCACGGGGAGCTGACTTGAGCGGTTCCGGTTTACGAGCGAATTTTGGTGCCTTTAAACTCGTTGGTAAATAACGAGATAAATAATAAAAGAATATGGTATATTATCTGTGCTCGTAACAACCGTTCACGGTTCATCTATTCAAGTTTGACTTTGATGACGATATAAAAAGACTACTTTTTTCCCGAAACGATATCTGCTATAGTGAAAGATCTTCCGGAGTTAGAGAGACGTAAATTTGTCTTTACAAGTCGCGTCGGTAAGACATGGTGATAATGGAAATACGACAGTAAATTTATTTTCAAGGGGTGCCATATTTTAATGGAGCTGACATATTTCATCCTACGGGGAGCTGACTTGATTAATAAATACTCTTTTAAACAAATACCTAATTATCGATTTATTCCAGAAACTATCGATTTATTTCAGAAACACGATGACCTCTAATCAATCAGAGGTGAGTATGAAATAGTGTGTTTTTTTTGTTAAAGTTTTTATGTTTCGTTATTGCAATTTTTCATTGGTTTTCAGTCTAATGACACAACAAACAACGATGATTCTAGCTATGATGAAACGGGCATTTGGGAAGAATTAGATAATCATGCTAACGAAATCGATCGTAACAGACGTAGTCCATCAATATTACATGGGGTTACATGGACACCGTACTATAGACGCCAATCGATAGTTGATCATAGTGGGGAGACTCCTACTACGTCACAGGTAATTATAAACAATTTAGATTAATAACAGTTTCATTTTCATATCTAATAAGTTTTTTTCTTTCAGGAAACAAACATTACGACTCCTCCTAGAGTACCTTTGACTGATTGTAGCAACACCGACCACCCAATATCAGTATTCCTAATGAACTGCTTTAACTGTTCTCTTTCTCAAACAATTTAGATTATTAACAGTTTCATCTGATAAGCGTTTTTCTTTCAGGGAACAAACACTCCTTCTAGAACCAGAGGACCTTTGACTGATCGTAGCAACACCGACCACCCAACGCCCGTGATTATTGTATTCTTAATAAATTATTACTGTTATATTCTTATTTGCTCAATACTAATAAATTGTATTTTATAGGCTGCAATATTAAATCACGTTGTAAATAGACTCAGAGATCGAGCTTCTCATTCGGGGGAACTAGAGGAGGAGCTAACGCACATACAAGGACTCGAGCATTCCCGTATCGACTGTTTCCTTTGCTTTGGAAGTAGGACACGGTATCCTCCTCAATATTCAGTAAGTTTTATTGTACGATGATAATAGCAGTAATATCAGAGGATTATAATTGAATTTCATATCTAATTAATTTTCTTAGACGGCTGTGGGAAATGCACGGGCAACTGCAGCTCGTAGAGTATCGACTGATGCACTGCAGATACTAAAAAGACTCGTAACGGACTTAGAGGCAGCGTTTCAAAGAGATGGATACGAGAAAAATTTCTATGCGGTCGGCGTATGGCAGACGTTGTATTTCATACAACCAAACAACTACCAACACTCACGTCGTACTTGTACCCCCATCTAACCACAACACACAACTGACTACATCGTAGCTCAGTCGCTAGCGTCACACGCCAGCAAACCAAACGTCCACGGTTCGATCCCACAATACACATTTATATTTTTAAAAAATATTACCAGAACAAGATGGCCCTCCCGATCCAGGACATCAATCAAACACTAGGGGCGAGGCTTAGCTGGTAGTGGGGGTCACAAATAACGCTCTCTCATTGGGGGGATAAAGTATACCCTTCTCTAATCTCAGGCGTTGTCAACCCCTTCCGGCTGCTTTAGACCAATCACCTGTCTCAAAATCGTTTTGTCTAGCTACCGTCCGGCTTGCGAATTCCCATGAACTATCCCCCTGTTGTCGAAATATTCACAACTTTCTTCGTTTTAATTTAACTCCTTCGGGAGGCTCCTTATCTGGTTTTTCGTTTCTTCACTTTTTTCTTCATTTTTCATTTTGTGTCCCCTCGGATGTCGATGGTCTCTCTAGGTGGATTTTAACCTTTCCTCCCTTCAAATACGTTAAAAATCCACTTATCCCAAAAAAATGCCTTTATTTCTATCCCTTAAACTCGTTAAATTTAAATTATATTATGCACAAGACATTTTTATTTTACTTTGGCTTCGCTATTTTGACTGCAAAACCTTTTAAAATTTATGAAATTTACAATTGCACTTGCGACGGTGAAATGTGACATTTAAGCCGATTGCAGTGTGTGTGTGTGGGGGGGGGGGTTTCATGAGTGATTTATGAACAATGTAACAAGTTACACTTCTATAAACAAATCCTGTTTAAATAAAGACGGGATATGACAATAATTAAATATAATATGAATAATATACTTATAGATAAGAAAATATAAATATCACATAAAGGAATGCTGAACGTATTGATTATGCATCTGTTTCCTGTTGTAGGATTTCTGTGATAAAAGCTAACCTTTATTAATTATTTCAACTGAATCTGTAGAACTTTATATTGATGTTGTTTACACTCTAGATCTTGAGGCTTCTGTGTTTGTTGGAAGATTGGAAACCGGATAATTAACTTTGTGCATCTGTGTGCACAAGAGAATTCTCTTAAAATGATTAGTTTTAAGGTTTGGCTACTTAACTAATTACGTGGAACATAGTTTAGTTAAATAAAGATGTTTCTCTACAAATCAAACAATGACGCAGGAATTCTGTTTATTAAAAGAAATAGTCACCAAATAATTTAACACCAAACATTTGAACTACAAAAAACAAATTAGAGTTAATAGTTTTACAAAATCTTTAATGAAAAAAGCCGAATTAGTAATTTATACATATTTTTTAAGTCTTATTATTTTTATATTTTATTGTTAAACTAATTTTATTATATATTCATGGATACACGTTTATTCAAGAAATTCAACAATAATCAGTTCTTAGAGAGTAATACACGTCCCTAAGAAAGCTTATATTTAAAATATTAGATTAAAAATAAGAATTTATTGTAATCGTTATATTGAATTATATGTGTTGAAATTTATCAAAGCTTAAATAAGGTAATATATTTATTAACCGAATAAAAACGATTTAGTAATAACAATTTTCCTTAGCAACCTTCAATAAATAATGTAACATAACCTACGTGTTAAAAAGGTTATTTTGACAACATAAGATGTAACATATAATCAGTTGGTATATGAAATCATATGTTATCGTATAATTCGCTTTGAGGCGATTCATAGCGTAAACTGACAGAAATTATACTGACGTGAAATTGTAGGTTTATCTCTATCCAATACGTTTTTGTATGCCGTTATAGACTTTTTCACTTCAAAAAAGTTTTAAACGAACAACAGCCCTTGAATGGCTGATTTAGTTATTATTTTCCGGAATTTTCCAAACCTTTACTTTAAATTATTAACAATGCTGTGAAACATATTGTAGAAATTAGTTATAAGATACGGGATATAGAGAAGAAACAATAGGGTCTCCAAATTAAATATGAAACGATTTGAAAAAATCACGAAACATTGGTGGAGTCAATATATGAAACACCTCTGTTGTAAAATAATTCTACCACCAACTATTAGAAGAGAAACCAAGAAAATGTCGGTCGATGAAAAGACCGAGGAAGTACGACATAGAGATAGGACGTGGTCTAGGTTAGTTGACAGGAGCAATCAAACGCAGCGAGTATAGAAACAAAATTATTATTCTACCATGTAAACGGACCGAGCGATGTTACTAGTCAATCCAAGACTTGAGTTGGTTTCACCAGAGAAAACTCTAAATAAACAAGTGATATAAAATACAAACTTTTAAGCAAACTCCTACTGAGGTTAACAAAGAAAAAAGTTATTCTAGTTTTCCTAGAGCACTATTTATTATATTGTGTGGTAATAATGGCAATAGTTTAAGGTTGTATAATGGAGGTTTCGACGACAACCAGATGGAGGAAAAAAGTTATATACATCTAAGAGAATTTTATTTCTAAGTATTGGAAAGTTGGCGCAGTACCAAATCGCGCTAGACTTTGAAACTGAAGATTCTTAGTTCGAATCCGGCTGGAGCCCATATATTCTATAATTTAATTATTTAGTACATATTTGTAAAAAAAACTGTAATAAAATCAATTGTCGTTTACTATATGTTAAAAAAGTATATTTGAACTTGATTGTATGAATAAAAAGTATTTTGGTAAAGATTGAAAATTTGGATAAGATATATATCACGAGAGTTTAAGTTGATAGAAGGAATTTTAAAAAAACAATCCTGAATGTGTTATTTCATCCCAGGGATATTAACTACGGCACAAATGTCCTCATCTTATTAAAGTTGTTGTTGTTAATAGCTTGGAGCAACTGTTGTGCAATTTCTTATTTTATATAGATAAAACATTTTTTTGTTTTGAGCTACATTTCAATTGAAAAGTGATATTCAGAGGATCAATCATCTTCTGAGACTTCCTTACTCTTGTATTAATTTCCTCTGAAGATGATTGCTTTGCAATCGAAATGTACATCAGAACAAAAAAGTTATTTAGTCATAAATAAATATAATACTTGATCTCCACACTGCTTGTATTGTTATTAGCTTTTAAAGATATTATGTTATTTGTTCGTATTTCTGCTATCTAATTAATTAGTTCCCATTGCTCTAAGACATATGTTATTAGTTCGCATTGGTATTATGTTCTTAGTTCGTATTGGTATTAGGTCTATATTATTAGTTCCCATTGATATTATGTTGTTAGTTCGCATTGCTATTATATTATTAGTTCGCATTGCTATTATGTTATTAGATCGCATTGCTATTATGTTAATAGTTCACATTGCTATTATATTATTAGTTCACATTGCTATTATGCTATTAGTTTGCATTCTTATTATGTTATTAGTTCGATTTGCTATTATGTTATTAGTTCGCATTGCTATTATGTTATAAGTTCGCATTGCTAATATGTTATTAGTTTGCATTTTTCTATGATATTACTTTGATTTGTTATTATGCCGTTAGTTTGCATCGTTATTAGATTATTAGTTTCCATAGTTATTATATTATTAGTTTGCATTGTCATTGTCTTATTAGTTTCGATATATACCATGGTAATAGAGTGCATCGCTAATGTGTTGTTATTTTGTATTTTTTTTATGTTATTAGTTTGCATTTTTTTACGATATTACTTTGGATTGTTATTATGCCGTTAGTTTGCATATTTATTAGATTATTAGTTTCCATAGTTATTATATTATTAGTTTGCATTGTCATTATCTTATTAGTTTTGATATATACCATGGTAATAGAGTGCATCGGTAATGTGTTGTTATTTTGTATTGTTTTTATGTTATTACTTTGAATTTTTCATATTGTTATTCCAGTGATTATTACAAAAGTCAAATATTCGCAAGAACAAACTAGTTCTTTCTATAGATGTTTTAAAATATTAAAATAAATTCGTTGCCATCAAAGCAATAAATTACGATATCTTTCTGAAATCGTAGAAAACATTTTCTTGATAATAAAACTCTATTGGAAATTTTTAATAAAGAAGGTTTTTTCACAGTTTTTTTATTGTCTAACTGGCTATACAGCAATTAATAATATTGAATTATTGC